>JAAMXP010001575.1:24199-97769 GCA_019693395.1 Ettlia oleoabundans | reverse complement strand
CACCCACCCACCCCGTGTGGTGCTGAGCTGCACACATTGTGAATCTTGCCTTGCCTCTATTTCCCCATTAAGGTAAACCTCTCCCTTACTGCAGATATTTCTGCACAGCGTCCTGTCCCGCCATATACTGAGCATATTGGCTCGTTTTCCACCCAGTCAAAAGCAATGCTCCCTTCAGTGCTTCTGGGCTTGTGTTCTGGCAAGAGCTATTGCGCGTCTTACGACCACAACCCTGGCGCCTGTAACGTTTGGTAGAGCAGACATGTCTTTCAATTCATTTGGGTAGCAGAGCCCTGGATTAGAATTCATCTCAGACATCAGCATGTGTCACAGTGGGGATCTTATCCGGCAGCGGGAAGCCGAGCAGAAACCCTCTACCCGCCCGCTTGAGCCTTTAAAGGGGCTGCAATGAGGCTATACAAGGGCTGGCTTTCCCTTTCGCGTTGCGGATGGGTGCTGAGCCTGCGAACCCGCAACCAAAAAACTGCCGCAGGTGGTCGATGAGGTTTGGAGACTGTGCACGGCAGCCAGCAGCCGCTTGTGTGCATAGGGTACCAAAGAATACTTGCAGTGATTGCATTGAGGACGGCTTCACAGTAATATCTTGATTGAAAGCAGTACAGAAAATAAATTGAGATATGAGAACCAGCAGACGGTCACCACAGGGCAGAAAACCAAACCGCAAGCAAAACAGAGCATGCACCGGAATGGCTGATGGCGAGATGGCACAGGCGCTGGTTATTAATGGTGGGAGTGTAGCCTCACAGCATTCCCCGGTGGAAGAAGCAAAAGGCAGCTGTAGGGCGACCAACACAGCAGTCTCGTCCAGGCCAGACCAGTCTAGCCGCGGCAACACAAGCGGAAAAGGGAGCTCAGCAGCATTGCGCCAAATATTCCAGTCTCCACCCACGCCATGATTGGCACAGCTGTGCGAGCGGTATCCACGCTGCCAGAGGACGTTTCAGCAGCGCTTCCTTCCAATGGGTTCATCGCATTGGACCCTATCACCCCGCTGGCAACAGCCCACCAAATGGTACCCAACACACCCAGCTGCAGGCATGGCATAAATGCACACGGTTCATGAGCACGATGGTTTTGGTATGGTTGGCAAGCTCACGCAATCTCCAAGGCAGCTTGCTTTTGAGTTGCAAATCAGCAGCTGCGGATGATAAGTGTTGTGCCAACTTGCTCAACCCACCAGCACATCCAAAATTTTTCCAAGGCCGCATAGGTTGCAGGTACAACACTGGATCATGCTGATTAATGCCGAAACCACGAGCGAAACGCCGCATACCACGAATGTGTAGGTACATAAGCTGCGACAGTTGGGGTGTGGGGACGTCAACGGTCGAGGCATGTGCAAGTGAAGAGCAAGTGGGGAAGAAGAGCTGGGTGCAGCTTTGCTCAATAATGGCAGCTGTCAAAGTTCTGCACAAGCTCGCTCTGCTGCAGGATTCCCCTGGCAGAACCGCCCATGCAGGTTTTGTCAGCTGGACCCGCACCTGCTGCTCATGTAGTCTTGGCCCAGCAAGCAGGAGTAGGAGAAGCTGGTGCCTTCCACCTCGACATCTACCAGCTGAACTGCAACCACAACGATGATGGCAATCGCCAGCACGACCTGCAGGGAGCACGCAAGCCAGCCGGGAGTTGGGCAGCATGGTTGGCTATTGGGTGGTCGGGGGCTGCAAGCCGCCAGCAGCGTGGCTGCACCATCTAAATCGTAAGCCGCCGACAGCACCCTCAACTCTCGTGTGTGCTGATCGGTGCTTTGCAAGCCGTCTGCAGGCCACCGGAACAACCCCGCGACCGGTCAGGCTCCGCACCTGGAGGAACGCAGTAACATGGAAGAGTATGTTGCAAGCCCCCATTTTTACGGGAACAAGCGCCACAAGGGAGTGTCGAGGGGTCTCTCGGCTGCTGTAAGCTTCCCCCGATGAAGCGGTGGTGCGAGCCGCGATTGTTGCAAGGCGCTAGTTTGCTCACGATCACACACTCTCAGCCTGCAGCAACTCTTGACTGAGGCGGCAATCACAGATCATATGAAGCTGCATCATTGCCAGCTGGCGTGAGTTTCGCCACCCATGAACCCACCCTAACCCATCTGCCTTGTACTCGCTGGTAGAATCACTTTGTAGAATTGTTTACTCCCGTCTAAGTTGGTGGGTCCAGCTGGTTCGTCCACATGCCGCCGACCAAGTAAACAGGTTCCTTCCAATGGAAAGGGGAGCGCCTGGACCAAGCAGAAGCGGAGGGACGCCGTCGGCAGCTTTGCAGCCCGACCTCACGCAGCATGTTGACGCGCTGGAGCAGCAGCTGGCTTCTCTTGCAGCGGCGCTAGCAGACCAGCTGGCGGGAGCGCAGCAGGTGATGTGTGTCTTTGAGTTTGTGCATGGCTGCGATGCCTGTGCATGTAAACTGTTGCGGGCAGCACACAGGCATCCACAAAGCTGCAGGAACAGGATGTTGATCACTGGTCCAACACACCACCTCGAGCTGTTGCAGGAGACGCTGCAGCACTTGCAGTTGTTCCTAGCAGCAGTTGAAGGTGTTGAGGTAAGACCGCCTGTTAGCACCCATGTTGTTTCTCACCGCCATGTCATTCCCGCTGTTGGCAATCCTTAATGCTCACCCCTGCATGCAGGGGTCAGCGTGTGAGGCAGCGATCCGGCGAGACGAGTTGCTGTTGTCTGCCAAACGGTTGGCCCTCGAGCTGCGGGGACTGGACTTGTTGGCTGACCATGTCAAGGGAGTGGATTTGCTTAGTCGTAAGTTGGAGGTCCAGGTTCAGGAGGTCGCAGCAACGGCAAAGCGGTAGCCACGGTTGGCAGTGGCGTGCCACACTCACCTGTCTGGCCTTGCCAACAAACTGATGCATGGAGCAGCTTGATGAATTACCCATTTTGCCTCTGTAAAGCATCGCTCTCATGGGGCATGGCATTGACTGACGCACCAGTTTGGCAGTTGCCTTTCATTGTTGCACTGGCGGCATTGTTCATGGCCCACCATGGCCAACCGTGATGGCTTGTCATTATTCTAACAGGCTCGGTTGAAATCCACTGTTGATTCCTACCAACACGACAATCATGAGACACTTGGGGGCCCTAGTTCATCTCTAGCAACTTAACCAGGGGCATACAATTGGCGCAGGCAGAAGCATATGCATGCGGCCATGCATGGCTGTTGTGCATAAGCCCTGCCTCCTGGTTCCAGCAGTGCTTAGAAATGTTAAACTTTTCTTGGTGCCGGAAGGCGCTGTTCCTCGCTTCAAACTGGGAATGTGCACTCTTAGGGTTTCGGCAGACGGCGCTGAATGGCGTCATGCCACATTGCATGTTGCGTGATGCCTGTCCTCTGGCTCCTAGCAGTTGCCGTGCTTAACCATCACTGCCCAAGTTTGATCGCCTTGTCAATGTACCTGGCTGTATTCATATCTCTCAGATAGAGGACATGACAGAGGGCTGTTGTCCCTGCCAAAGGTATAGCGGCGGGACGGAGTGACATGGCCATCAGGTGACCCCCTGCCCGGGCCTGAAATTACCCACGATATCGCTTGTATTCTCGCAACTCTGCCGACAAGCAGAAGCGGTTGGGACTTTAGGCGCTGGAAACGCCATCGCGCTCGAAATCCCCGCTGCCTTGGACGCCAGCACGGGAGAGGAAGGACTCTTCGAGCAGCGCAGTGGGCCTTTAGAAAGACTGTGGTCGAGCGCTTGCCGGAAGTGTTCCTATGACCGCGCAACTTTCAGCGGCGGAGCCGGGCTAGGTGGGCTGCTGGGCCGAAATGCGTGCCCCAAAGTCGAGCGAACAAGCAGGCGGCCCGGCAGCCGCGGTCAGGTCAGATGACAGTGCGGCGCCGGCTCTGCCAGCCCCACTGAGGTATGGCGGGAACGGGGCCGCCAGCAGCCACATTGTTCCAAGCCCATTTGCCTCGGTCACTGGGCTGCTGCCGCAACAGATGGGAGGAACAGATGGAGTTACCACTGGCACCAGCGGTGGTCCTGGTGGCAGCAGCACCACTGGCTGGGCGTTTAGGCCGCCGTTGCAGGAGCGCCCGCCTTCTCCATCACTTGCAAACCGGTTTATGACCACTGCTGAAAGCCGCCCCGCCTCAGCCGCCTCCCAGTACAGCACTGGTAGCGGTGGCCAACTGAGCAGCAGCAGGGTGCCGTCTGTCAGCCAGCGGAGTGGCATGCTGGCCCATGGCTGCCCCTCAGAGGCGGGCTCTGCAGTTTCCAACATCACTCTAGAGTCTGTTATGAGCCAGGTAGGAGGGGCCAGTCGTGTATGGGATACGCGTATTGTGTTTAAGACAGTAGGGGCTGGCAAGCTGGTTCGTAAAGCACTGGCCCCAACTCTTATGCAATGCATTGCCCTCCACGCAGTGCAGGACAGCTTGCAAATATTGCTGTTCGGCATCACCTTGATGGACCGACCTCCTGTCTCTGTTCTGTATCTTAAATAATTGATAGCGCATTTCTTCTTTTCAACCTGGCTGCGGATTGCTGCCCTTGCACCGTCTGCAGCTGCACCAGTCTGTGCCCCAGGGCCCCAGCGAGTGTCGCACATTGCTACCAGGCCTGGACCTAGTGGAGCACGGCCTACACCACCTAGACCTGCAGGCAGAAGGTGGGCAATAGAGTGGATTGCTTGGTACAGCCAAGGCAGCTGCAAATGGTGAGTAATGAGCAGGTGGCCGTAGGAGTGCGCTATTTGTCAGGGTCTATAGGTCCTTGTATTGCTACACGTTGCGCCTGGGCTTGACTGCTGTGGTGCTGCCGCAGGCGGTCATCTTCCTGTGGTCACTGCCCCGCGCGGCATGGACTTGCGGGTGGCCATCTCTCAGGCCCTGTCCATGCAGCTGGACACTGGCGGCAGTTCGGTTCCCGCTGCTGCTACGCCAACATACCAGCAGCACGCATATGGCTCAGCTTCTGGCACTCCTGCCAGCTTGCCCTGCGGGCTGACATCAATCGCCACCACCCCTCTGGCGCCAAGCTTCGGTCTTATTTCACAGCCTCAAACTGGACACCCAGCGCCATGGGATCAGCAACGACCGCCACAGCAACAACAGTGCTGCAGGACAGAAGGCTGGCAGGGGACTGTGGCGCCAGCCGCCGGTAGCATGCACCACGACAGCAAAACTCGGGACTCCTGGTCTGCCCTGCCCAACACTCTGGAGCCAGGAGGGCCAAGTGGCACCTTGGGCAATGCACTGCCTTTGTTGGGGCCTGCAGAAGGTGGCGCCCAGGCAGCGCAGGCCAACAAGCAGCTGGCTGCTGATGCGGCTGTTGAGCCTGCAGAGCCAAATGCGGGGAGCCAGCTTCGGGCTACAACCTTGGATCAACTTGAGCTGCCTCCATCGGAGCTGCCGCCTGTGCGGCTGGCGAGCACCCGTCCATGGACGTTTGATGGCTCCGGTAGCGCTGCTCTGCTCAACTCGCCACACACGCTACGCCCCTCACCAATCGACATCGCCTACCGGGCTCGGGCAGCAGGTTGCATCTGCACGTGCTGCTGCCGGTGGCCAAGCTTTCTGGCTGTTTTCTGGCTGTTCTGCTGTTTGGCTCCGTGGTTGAATTCCGTGCAGACACCATGCATCAGCCACTGAGCATCTGGTGCCTTTCTCTGCACGCCCTCCCTGCAGCACGCATGTGGCCCATGCTAGCGCCTTTTGTGCCCCGCATGCTGCGGAGCTACATCCTGCAGTCATACCCGCCTCCAGGCACTGGCCAGGATGGGGAAGGAAGGTGCGATTGGCACTCTCACCCCAGCTTGAGTAACCCGTTGCCTGGCTCATGACGCTTTCGGTTGAGTTCTGGCTGTTTGCTGGGACTCGCGCTGTCCCTAGAGTGTGGTTTATTTTGCAGTCATGCTGAAAGCCCGTTCATCTGCTCAGTTTTTGCTTCCCTCACCGTTACATGCAGCAGTGTGCATCACAGCTTAGGCAAGGCCTTGTCCTCCAAGGCAGCAGCACAACCCCACAGCTTGAGCCGTGTGATGCGCCCTTGCATGGACAGCTTCCCAGGTGTGTGTGTGGAGCATGCATTGGATGGCTGCGCTCTGCATGGCTCCGCTGGACATCTTCAATGATGCTTGATAGATGACACACCATTCGCAGCATCTACCAGTACACCTGTGTTGTGGTCGGTGATCTTTTAATTTTACTCATTTCACTTCTACAACTGGGCGCCTGACCTGCCATTCCGGTATGCAGCGGTGGTGATGGTTGCTGATGTAAGTGGCTTCACGGCGCTGACTGAAGCATTGGGTGCCAAGGGCAGCGCTGGTGTGGAGCTGCTGACCAAGTGCATGAACAGATACTTCACCCAGGTGGGAGCTGGTGGTGATTTGCTGAGTGCATGGCGGTGTGTGATTGGTGCATGGGTTGATGGGGGTGGGCTTATGTGCCAACGCATTCCAGCTGTATCTGGTGTTCTTAGGCATGCGTAACCTGGTGTAGTGGAACCGTCGCTGCATATGCGGGTTACTGCCTGCACTGCAGTGACTGCCATGCGGGGCAGCCCTTAGCACAGACAATCCTTCTGCCATGCCCAACCTCCCTGATGTTTTATGGCATCAGGTCATCGATTTACTGCTGTTGTACGGCGGAGATGTTGAGAAGTTTGCGGGTGACTCCATGATTGTGGTGTTTGTCCCCACACCTGATGAGGTGTCAGGTGGGTGTTCCGTGCAATTCCGTTCGCTTGCCTCACCTCTGCCTGTAACTTGGTTACGATTTGTTTTGGCTGCTTGCAACGGTTACCATCACCACCTAAATCTTGCAGCATGTTCCTAATCGACAAACCACAATTGGATTGGCTTGCTGCAGGTTCGCCTGATGGCGGCCTGGCAGCTGCTGCGCTGCGTGCCGTGACGTGTGGTGCTGAGCTGACGGCACGCTTCGGTGCGCAGTTTTGAACAAACCTCCTGCCTTTTGCGGCTGTGGGCGTGCTATTTGTTTCTTGACTGGCAAAGGGAAAGCCAGGGGACCGTATGCACGTCAGCTGTATGTTCCTGCATTCCCCTGATATGCTTTCATCCAGTCTGCAGGGGCCATGCGCATGCTGTCTAACGGCGAGGTAGTGCCTGTTCCAGTTGCTGAGCGCTGGGCATCGGACGATTACACATCAAAGTGGAGTCCTGGGGCCGCTGATGGCGCTGCAGAGGAGGGGCGGCGGCACCAACGCTTCAACACTCTCAAGGTTTGACTGGTGTGCAGCGGGCAGGAACAGCTGTGGGGGAGGCTTTGCCTGGGCACAGCATTATATTAAGGCCAGCCCATTTCAAAAGCTGGCAGACAGAGGCATGTCAATGCTTTCTTCTTGCCTGTGCACACTCTTTGTCAACATCTGACCTGATGCAGGACATGATTGGTGCAGCACCCAACATGCTGGCACGTCCCACTGGTCGGGCACTGTCGGCAGCTCACGGTGGCGCCATGGTGGCGGCACAAGCAGCCGGCACCGGGGTGTGGAAGGCAGGCATGGTGGCAGGCAGCGGCGCTAAAGCCGCAGCATCAGTCCTGGGGATGGCGGCTGCTCCTCAGCGCAGGATGCGCAGCATCACTGCAAGTACAGCGCAGCAAGGCCATTCAGGCAGGCTGCACACTCTCTCTCGCACATTGGTGGGTGCTGCTTCCCCCGTGGATGGAAGCCTGGAACTGAGCCGGGCGTCCAGCACTGGTAAATTATGGAGTTCCAGCACCACGCTGCTTCGATCCAGTTCTTCTCCCGACAGCCGCTTCCTGGGGGAGGCTCAACCTGAACCTCAAGGAGGAGCAACAGCGGGGGCGGGGGCCAGCAGAGAAGGTGCAGACGGAGGTCCTGGGATGCAGCGGCAGCTGTCCGCAGCAGCAGCCGACACGCTATGGCGGGCGCATCTTTCGCCCGTGCGGACCATTGTTCGGCAGAGCAGCAACATCGCTTCCTCTGTGCTCAGCAGACTGTCACGCAGCTCATCCCCTGGGGCCATACCCAGCGGCAGCATGCGGCAGCCAGGCAGCCGGGCGGGCAGGGGGCCAACAGCAGAGCAGCAGGAGGGAGTGGTGGTGGCGGAGCTTTCTCGTCACACGTCTGGGAGCAGTGACGGGGCGGTAGCAGGGGCAAGAGCAGCAAGGCATGCATCAGCGTCAGAGGAGCGCCTGCACCGTGAGCGCCGCCTGCACGAGCAGGCGCTGGCAGAACTGGTGGTACTGGCGGGTCCTGCCTCGGCGATGCGCCCTCCTGAGCTGCCATCAGCTGCTGGCACGGCAGAGCTGGCGGAGCAGCGCCTCCAGGAGCAACTGACCCACCACAGGCGCACCTCACTGCCACACACCCTGCTGTCCAAAACGGTCGTCAGCAGTGGCAGCAACAGGCCAGTGGGGCGGACTGCCACAGCGCCCCCCGATGTTGGAGACATGCTTAGCAGCTTGGCAGCTGAGCATGGCAGGCCAGGTGTACGCCACAGTCGCACAGCCAGCGCAGGTGAGATCCAGGGGCAGTGGTGTCCATCACAGGCATCAGAAGCAGGCTACTGTACTTGCCGCCGCATGCTGGCATGTTGAGGCGTCCCATGCATCACATTGACAAGCCAGCCCCCATCTTTTCATGCAGGCTTTCCTGCCTCTGTCCCTGGTTTGGTTCGCGGCAGTAGCATTGTCTTCGGGGGGCAGCAAATGACAATGGGGAAGAGTTCTTGCAACATCAAGCACCATCAGCCCGTTTATCCACTAGAGTCGGTTCCCTCAGGCACTGCACTTGAGCTGCAAAGCTTTGCTGCGGCACCCAGCCAAGTGGCTGCGGCAGTCTCCAGCAGCCGGGAATTAAATCCCCTTTCCTCTGCCACAGGCGCCACTTTCGACCAGCTGCCAGCGAGCAACAGTGTGCAGCAGGCAGGACCTGGGAATTTGGCCACAGGCAACTTTACATGGGGAACGGGCGACACAGCTAGAGCGCCGGGTGTGGATTGTACAGCTTTGTCAGGGCAGCCCAAGCAGCGCCCATCTGTTGTGCGCAGGCTGATCAGCGCTGCCACTGCTCCCTGGCGGGGACGCAGCGTGAGCAGCATGCCTGAGGTGCAGCGCATGGGCCAGCCCGGCGATGTCGGCACTGCCGACTGCCAGGCCAGCAGCATCAGCACAGCAAGCACTGCGCCGTGGGTTGCAAGCCTTGCTGAGCTTTCAAGTGAGTGTGCGGTGGACCAGGCACTACTTGCCTGCCTGGCGCATCAGAGCATCGCACACAGTCTACACCGTTCTTTTCACCTCTATTGCCAGCTGATCTCACGCTGCACTTCCATGCCAGCCTGGCAATTTGTTGATTGTGTTTCCTGTCCCTTCTGGTTGCGCAGGTGGGCTGGGCCTCCCCACCTCCTTTGGCAGCACATCATGCAGTCAGCCCAGCAACAGTCGCTTTGCAAGCCGTGGCCAGCATCATCGGCGCACCCAAGAGCGTCAGCGCGGCCGCCATGCCCGCCCGCACAGCCACGACTGGCGGCAGGCCAATGGCGGCATCACGCCTGGGCTCACACCTACAGTGGTTGGCATGCCTGTGCACTGCAGCGGTAACAGCCAGTCGCAATTTCCCGCTATCACACGCGATGCCTGGGGCCTGCCAACGTCTCCGCAGCCATCCGCGCCTTCCGCCGCAGGGTACATGCAGGCTGGGACTGCGTTGGACATGGATTCCGGCGGCACAGCTGCCGGCAGCCAGCAGCCATCCCAGGGGCCTGCCCTGCAGCAGGTGCTGCTGTCACTGAAGGTTTTGGTGGCAGCTGGGACCGCTTGTGCTTTCCACGTGGGAGGTGGCCAGGAGTCAGCTTTCGAGGATGTGGCTGGCCTGCCGGTGAGACAGGACAGGCGGGGGCACATGGCAGCAACCTCACTGCTGGGTGGGTGGTTGCTTATTTTTTGAGGGTGCCCTGTTGGTTTGCACAACATGCCATTCCGTCAAGGTGAAGGTTCAGCCTGCCTCCCCACCCCCTGCTGCATACAGCGCTGGGAGTTCTTCATCGGTGATCCGCCACAGCCCGAGCCAGGTGATGGAGCCCGGCAGCACCTCCGCCCGCCGATAGAGCAGCTGCGCACAGCTGAGCAGTATGCGATATCTGGTGCGCTGCTGGCTGCACCCAGCCGTATCGTGCGGCATTCGCTGATGATCTGCCTGGACAGTGCGAGCAAAGCGGGGAATGTCACCAGTATCCCTGCAATCAACTGGGTTTAGGCAGCATGCCGCCTGGCACAAAGGAGAAACATGGTCGTTGACATACATCACAGCTTGCTGTCTGTGTGTTGATGGGTCATGCTGTCGCGTGGTTTGCTGTGCATTGTATTGTCATTCCTGCAGGCGAGGCAGTGCTTTCCCCCGAGGTTGTGTCCCTTGTGGGCGGAAGTTGCCTGCTGGAGCCTCTGGGTGATGGCAACGCGCGCCTGCTGCAGCTGCTGGAGACGTACCAGCTGCCGCCAGATGTAAGCGCACAGGCTGGATGCAGCAGCAAGGGCCCTTTTAGCTGCATGCGTCTTCAGCATTGTCAGGCAAACTCTGGGCACATGGGTGTATTACTTTGTGGCTCAACGGTGGACTCTAGTCATTGGTAGCATTGCATGTCGTAATTTCTGCCCGCCCGCATGCCCGTCTGCCAGGTGGTCGAGGAGGCAGCCACTACCACCTCCCTGGAGCAGGCAGCCAAGCAGATTGCGCGTGAGCGCAGTGCACTGGGTGCCTTGCCTGAGGTGGCACAGGGCCACGCGCTGCAGGTGAGAAGACATTGAAAAATGGTCGTGGCCCTTACATATTTGCACGTCCAGTATTTTCCACGACATCAGTTGAGGGGGCGGTGGGGTATGTGGTTTTTTCCATGTTGGCTGGGGACCAGTTCGCCATCATTGCTGATGCCCAGTGGGCTTCCCCCCTGTCTTGCATGCGTGTGCAGCTCATGCGTATGCACTTGCTTGAGAATGTGCGCACTCGGGTTGAGGCGGGGCACATCGACTACGTCAACGAACTAAGGTGGGGTGCAGGGAAGAAGGGGGGCTTCAGGCCAGATGCACCATCATCGTTCTAAGACCCGTGTGAGCTGGCTGTCGGATTCCACCCCCATTCCAGTTTGGCCAAACCATGCTGGTTTTTCTGTACTCTCCTTGCCCTCGGCTGATGGCATAGGGTTGGCACTGTGCTGTTCCTGGGCTTCCCCTGTCTTCTGGAGCCACCGCCTGGCACAGGCAGCGGCGCAGCACGCACAGGTCTGGGGGCGGTGCAAGCTTGCATGGAGGTGGTGCAGAAGCGCATGCGGCAGCACGACGGCAGCCTGTTGCAGGTGGGTTGCTGCCCTGTCAGGCCAGACCAGGCCCAAACAGTGGCCCAAAGCTTGCCTGGTTGTTTCACTTCAATATGTGGCACCATTGACCATATCTCAGAATGTTTCCACGCACCACGTGTTGCATTCAATTGGGTCGCCTTGCATATTGACCAATCTACTCTGGCTTTAACTCGCAGCATGCCCAGCATCGACCATGCCCTGCCTTACAACCCCGCAGTTCCGGTGCGACGAGAAGGGGTTCCTGGCAATCTGCGGCTTTGGGCTGCCGGGGCGCAGCCACGAAGACGCCCCTGCTCGCGGCATACATGCGGCACTAGCCATTGTGGAGGCGGTTAAGGTGGGACCTGTCTGGGGGCATCAACACCTCAGGTGCCAGCGGCAATGCGTCTCCGCCCTGATTAATGACACCCCTTACTTTCAACACAAGGGCATCAGATGATCGCAGTCTTACCACTGCTAGCTGCGCCACGCCCCGCTTGTGCAGCGGAGAGGAGGGCGAGCCTGCTGCGGCGTGACCACTGGCCAGCTGTTCTGCGCAATGGTGGGTTCGCAGCGGCGCTCAGAGTACACCGTATTTGGCAATGCAATCAACCTGAGGTGAGCTGCCCCAGCTATCTTCACTCTGCATGTCTCTCCCGCCTGCTGGCGATTGCAAGGTTTGGCCGACTTTGTGTACAAGTTGCGCTGGCAACCTTCTTGGAAGGGGAGCTGGTTATTCTCAATCATTATCGGTTGTAGCAGCCACACTTAAAAGAAAATGCCTACTATGCAGTGCTCGCCTGATGGTACGCGCACGAGATCATTATGCTGACGTGTACTGCGATACCACCACACAGCAGCTGGCCAAGGGCAAGGTGTGTAACCCAAACAAAGCCCACCAACAGAGCGTATCACGCCGCAAGATTGCACTCCATGCCTGTGTCAAGGCACACTGTGGCATTAGCCACCAACCTGGCGGCGTGTTCAACCTGACCACCACCGCACCCACTCCACTCCGCCTCCTTTCTGCAGGCCCTGTACATCCAGCTGGAGGCGGTGCGTGTCAAGGGGCGGCAGCAGCCTGTGGAGATCTATGAGGTCGCCTCTCTTGACTCCGAGGCAGCTGTTGCGGGCCAGCGCATGGTGCAGTCCCCGCTGGGACCCCAGGGGTTGCCTCCGGTACCGCCTGTCGCGGCGGCGGCCGCCGCTGCTGCTGTTGCGGGGCTGACAGAGGCACAAAGCCGCCGCGGCAGCTTTGCTGCTCCACCCTCGCCTCAGCAGCGGCCATCTGCTGCTGCAGCGCTCAGCCCCCTGGACAGCGCTGGGGCACTAGAAAGTCTGGCAAGCGCGCTTGCACCACAGCTAGTGCAGCTGCAACCTCAGTTGGAGCCCGTCGAGCAGCCATCCACTGAGCGGCCGCCCGCCGAGCACCAGGCTACGGAGCAGCCTCAGGCAGCCCCCAGCCTTGGGTCCAGCGCACTGCGGTTGGACGATGGCTTACTGTCCATTGCTCCCACTGCAGCGTCCCCAATCAAGCTCGAACCTCATACGCCCATGATAGGTGAGGTGGTGGGTGGACACAAATGCAAGCTGAATGAGTGCATTTGTGAGGGGCGTGGGGCCAGGATTGCCAGCTTCTTCGCTTGAATCGTGCGCTGAACGCTTGCAGCATCGCGGTTTGTAATGTCTTCCCATACGGACGGCGCCTACCTAACCACCTTTGCCTGCCTGCCTGCCTGCCTGCCTGCCATATTGCTGCCCGCAGCGCGCGAGGCTGAGCTGGCAGCCATCACCGCGCGGTGCGTGGACCTGGTGCAGCAGCAGCGTGGCGGCGTGGTTCTGGTTGAGGGTGAGGCGGGCATGGGCAAGAGCAGACTGGTGGAAGAGCTGCAGCACAGGTGTGTGGGGGGATGTCAGGATTTTATGTCTGGTGGTACCTGTGATGTCCTGCAGGTTTCATTCTCACAAGAGTAGTGCGGCGTTCCATTCCATGTGAATTTGCAGTATGCACGTTGTCGTGGCTGCTGCTGCTCAATGCCTTTTTGCCTGCTATACTTAAATCATGCGTGATGTGGTGCTGGTGCTGGCTGTCCCTGCAGCGAGCTGGGTGGCGTGTACGAGGGGTGCAACCTATTCCTGGGAATGGGCAGGCGGGAACGCAAGAGCCAGGTGCACCTCGGGCGCAGCCATGCATGCGCCACTAGCTGTAGTGTGGTACTTCCGACCGTGCATGTATTGCCTAGGGCTGCCGGGAAGCAGCACTTTGCTACCTTGAGGCCTGCGGTCACCTCAGCCGTGGTCATATAACACAGCAGGCAGGCAATGGATTTCCCATCTCAACTTGCCGCTTATAGATGCGCTCTGGAGTTGCTGAAAACTCTGTACCGCCCCTCCTCCCGGTGCATGGGGCAGGCGCTGTACCCCTGGCGACGCGTGCTGCGTGAGATGTTCCACCATGACCACCAGCTGGGCCAAGTGTATTGCCTCAAGGACGCGGAGCCGTTGGTGGTGAGCGGCAACCTGTTTGCAAAGTAGTGAAACATGGGTGGAGTGCTGGCACATGGGAGGCACAGCAGCCGGCATTCATGCCAAGGGTGCAAAAGCAGCGGCGGCGAAGCCTGGGTGTGGCGGCACAACCGGAGTATGTGGTGGGCTGTGGCTGTTGTTAGTAGTCTTCAGCTGGTGTGTGGTACCATGTACTGGAGCCTCTCATGGTTTGTGGATGGCTGCCTGGCCTTTGAACATGACAGCCAGCCCCTCACCCAAAGCCCACCTTTGTACCACTGCCCTTCTGTTGCAGGCGGTGACCCAGCTGGCGCTGCGGCTCCAAGAGGGCATGCCTGATTTCGAGCAGTGGCGTCACCTGCTGGCGGATGCGCTGGAGCTCCCGCTGTCAGGTTGGTGGGATGGGACTGGGTGGGCGCCTAGGGATACTTGGGGCTGGCAAAAGGCAAAATGCGAGGCCGACATGTCGGGAGTCCAATATCACACTGGCGGGCACAGCAGGAGCACCATTGCCAAAAAAACTCTACATGTTTCAACCAAGCCTGGCCCTCACATCATTCCTGCAAGCGGTTGGCCTTGCAGAGTTCCCTGCTGTAGTGCCCACCGCTGAGCAGCGCCAGGGCCTGCTGATGAAGCGGCACCGGCAGACACTGGAGTCTCCCGCAGGGGTGAGTGAAGGTGGCCAGGTGTCATTGCTGAGCATGTACCCTTGCCCTTGCTGTCGCCAGGCGTTGTCACCTGGCGTTGGGACTGGATAGCTGCCTTCACACAATGAGTTCACACTGTATATCGTGCCCCATCGGTGGCTCGTCTCAAGAAGTGGATAATGATCGCTGCAATTTTCAACCTGCCCCTGGCCCCCAAACCAGTGCGTTTTCAGTCTGCTGCCCAAACCGCTTGACGTGCCCTGTATGCTGCCGCAGACCTGTCCTCCCCACCTCACAGACCTGCTGGATGCGGCTAAGCATCCAGCAGCAAAGGTGAACACAGGCATGGAAGCGCGGCTGCAACCTCAGGAGGAAGACGGCCTGGGGTGCGTAGCGCAAATCCGTAGCTTTGGTATTGGCTGCATCGCATGTTGCTTTCTTGCTGCTCCTTGTGGCTGGGCTGGCTGGCTGACCAGACGGTGGCTTTATGTCTGGCTTTACCGCGAGAAGGGGCTTTTGAAAAGCAGCAGTCAAGCCAAGGTATGCATAACACGGGATAAGATGCGGCAGCGCTCTTCGAACTGCAACCCTACTCAACATTTCGCCTGACACCAACCCTGTCCCTCAGATGAATTTTGTGATTGCCCTTTGCTGCTGCAGGGCGGCTGAGGAGGTATTCTTGTCAGGGGCCGATCGTGCACGCTCCTTTGCCTCACGCATGAAGCGCTCAGGTGCTGGCTGTTGGGAGCGCCTCTCAGGGGCATGTGCAGCCTGCGCAGCGGCTTCAAATGCAATGCAAACCCTGCTTTTGCAACTTCACAGGCACAGTGCTCACACTCTGTCAATCCTTGCTGGTAACTTTCCTGCTCAGGGCTCACCCGGTGCATGTGTGCATGCTTGTTGCTTCTCTGCTGCGTTAACCTGTCCTGCAGCCAGCCTGACATTGGGCAGTACTGCTCCACGTCACCTTGACAATCAGCAGAGGGGCCGCGGAGGGGTTGAGGCCAGCAGCCGCAGCCCATCTCCCACCATGGTTGAGCTGGACAGGCTCCGGGCCACCGCCACCCCCTCACCACGCAAAATGTAAGTGCTGGCTGTTTCATTGTTGTCTGGCAGGCTGGCTCTGTGTGCTGAGCGGCGAACCGATTACATAGGTTTTTGCATGGTGTTGGGTATAAATGTTGGTCGACCGCTGCTTGCCTGGCTGATTGCAGGGCACGCTTGCGCAAACAGCAGGAGGCTGCCGTGTGGCTGCAAGCCAAGGCAGCGGCCGCCGCAGCAGAGGATCCGACACCGCTGCTTCAAGCCCCCAGCAGCGCAAGCAGCGATGAGGGCAGCGAGGGTGAGCAGTTGAGTAGCAGCGAGACTGAAACATATGCGAGCAGTCCTGCATCCTCCTTCACAGCTGGCAGCATTCACAGCATGTCTGGCAGCCCTGATGGGCAACTCCTCAATACCGGGCGTGCTGGCAGCGGCAGCGGCGAAGCGGGGCCAAGCCATAGGGGCAGCGGGCCCCTGAGTGCCGGCATAAGCGATGCCCGAGTGCAGCAGAATTTGCCCATGCAGCGCTCAGTCACCAGTCGTGCAGGCGCGCTGGCCATGCGCTCCAGCACTCCAGCTAGGGAGATCAGCACCCACCTCAGGGTGAGCTCCGCTGCCTACCACATGGAACAGCCTGCCTTGACTCATGAGACAGCCCGTCCTGGCATCAACTTCAAAACAGCTAGTGGCCACCTTCATCCCCGCTACTGCATGCACCTACTCTGCACCATTTATGCTGCTTATGTCCCAGTCTACATGTTCATGACGACCCTGGTCTTTGGCTGCAGGCCAAGAAGGTTCAGGAGCTGGTTGTGGCCATTATACGCCAGTTCACAGCCGCATACGGCCCTCTCATCCTGGTGCTGGGTGCGTGCCCTGGAAGGAGTTTGTGAAGAAGTGGCATGCTTTACTTCAACTCTTTGTCACGTTTGGCTGCTTGTCGGCCCCATATGAACGTTGGCAAGCATGTATGGCAGGCATGTGTCATCCATCGTCCTGACAGTCCAGGCCCTGCATGGGCTGCCCCTGCTTGCCTGCCCCACAGAGGACCTGCACCACTTCGACACCTCCAGCTGGCGCTTGCTCACCACCGCCATCAGCGACGAGGGCCTGTGCCAGAATGTGCTCTTCATCCTCACTTACAGGTAACTGAGGGCTCAGGGGCTTTGCACGTCAGGTCAGGAGTGCGCACAAGGCTTTGCACCAGCAGTTGGTACTATGCATGTGCTGCGTTGGGGATGCCTCATGTGTGCCCTTGATTGTCCGCGTTTGCTTGCAATCACTGGCAGGCCCTACTTTGGTGCCCTGTCACCCGCGCTGCGGCAGCGCCCAGGAGGCAAGGAGCTGCGGTACCAGCGCGTGCAGGCAGCGTACCGCACCCTGATCACCCAGGTACGCAGGGCCTGTAATCTGGCATGATGTGGTTGACACCCGCCTGGTGGCTGCTGTAGACCTGCATGTGCACTCTCGACAAGGACACTGGCACTTGGTCCACAGCACAGAACCGCCACTCTGCACTGTGCTGGCCTGACCATGGCAGTGTTTGTTTTTGCCCCTGCACGCTGAACTGCAGCCCTCTGCTCTGCATCTGGTTCTTCAACCCTTTGATGTGCTGCAATCAAGCGAGTTCGTATCCGCCGCTCTGGGCGGTGCACAGGTATTCATCTATCATCATGGGCAGCAGGGTGGGAAAGAGGGGCCCATGATTGGTGCAAAAACGAATGTGTTATCAGGTGGAGTATGGAACCAGTTGCAGTGACTGTCTTGCTTGGTAATTTTCAGGGCGCGGCACCTTACGGAAAATTACGCCTGCCGAGAATCACGCCGTTGGGCTGTGCCGTGCCTGTGTGTGATGCAGGTGCCCCCCGAAGTGGCTGTGCTGCTGTGGGGGCGCTCAAACGGGCTGCCCTCCTTCCTGGAGCAGCTGGTGGTCTTCCTGCAGGCACGCATGCACTCACACAAACATGCATTCATGCACGTATGGCAGCAGCACCCGCAAAGCAGCGGGAACCATAGCAGGGCACGGCACCGCCAACAAGGCAGAACCGTTTGGCCCAGCACGGATACTTCTTCTCACGTTGCAGTTTGGGATATGAGCCTGGACCGCAACCCTGTGTCTAACTGCTCAAATCCGTCTGCGCAATCTTCACAACTTGTTGCAGCTCTTCGTTCAAACCCAGCTCCAGACGGCAGGTGCTGGAGAGAGGGGTGGCATCTCAAGGTGCATGCCGCTTGCAGATGAATGTGTTGCAACATTATTCTGGGTGTTGTTGGCCATGTGTTGCCGTCATTACCCCAACAGATCTTCTGCAAAAGATTGATACCCGCCAATCCCATGCATGTACTACGCTGTGCTGCATCGCTGCTGCAGGCCTGGACTGCGCAGCACTGTTGATGAGGTGCAGGCTGTGGCTCAGGCAGGACTTGACTTTATCCGCAACAACGTCTCCATCAACTCTATCATCACGGGTGGGTGGCTAGGGAGAGGCAGGCCTGCCTCTCTGTGTACCGGGACGTTGGCAGGTTGAGGGCGAGGGGGTGGGATGCTGGTTTAGGCAGGTAACTGCGTGCAACCCACCTGTGTCTCTAGTTTGTACATTATGGAGGTGAGTGAGCTGCGACGGCATGGCATGTGTCCAGCTCTCCGTCATGCCCTTGTTCTGGCGCTGCCTACTCCCTGGCTCCTGGGATTTCAGACCGTGTGGATCGTCTGCGCCCCGAGGACCAGCTAACCCTGAAGGTGGCCTCCGTGCTGGGGCTCACAATTTACAGGCAGCTGCTGCAGGTGAGGAACACAGGCAAGGGGCAATGAGGAGGGACGAACCAGCAGGGGAGGGCAGGGCACACTTGCTGACAGCTCAAGGGTCTGGTGTAGTCGAGGCACACAGCCTTGGGGGGTCCGCCAGGCGAGGTTTGCCCACAGACCCAAGATGTATGCAAGGCTTTGGAATCTGGACATGAGTAGTTCAAGTTAGGCAGGTTGTCACAGGGAGGCATGTGAACCTTGCTCATGTGTGTGACCCTTCCTGCTGTGAGTCCCCTTCCTGCAGGCGACCCACCCGCAGCAGCCGCCCTTGGCCGCCGTTGTATCCAGCCTGTGCGCCCTGGAGGCAGCCAGCTTCCTGCGCCAGGACCCGCAGGACACCTCCACCTGGCGCTTCTGCCAGGTCAGCACTAAACACACAATCTCCTGGCTGCTGGGGCTGGCTGGCTGTGCGGCTCCTGTTGGCCCCTGCCATCAATGTCCCGGTGTTTGCAGGGTCTTGGCAAGCTTTGGGGCAGGCACAGCGTGGGCCATGCATGGTAAGCATTGGAGTGGCAGTCAGCTGTCTCGGCCTCTCCTCACTACAAGCCCGCCCGCTCGCCCGCATGCCTGCCTGCCTGCAGGTTCTTGCGCGTGATGTTGTGTACGAGATGGTGCCCAAGGAACTGCGGAGGGACTGGCATGCAGCGGCGGCCGCAGCAATGGAGGCATACTCATTAGGTGGGTGTTGGTTGGGGGGATGGTGGTGGTGGTGGTGGGCGCAAAAGAAAGGAGGGCGCGGCAAGCGCCGCGGCCCGTCAAGTCATGCCGCCGCAAGGTCTGTGTTTTTCGGCAGTATGCCGTGGTTCTGACGGGGCTGCACTTGCATGTTTGCGATGGGTGTGCAGACCCGGGCAGCCACCACCTGCCGCCCAGCACCATCGCGTGGCACTGGAGCCAGAGCTGCCGGGATGTGGAGGCCTCGCAGGTAGGTAGGAGGGGAGGGGAGGCCATGGCACTGCAGGTCTGTCCATGTCCCGTCAGATATGTGGTGTGCAACAATCGCATCCCTGCTTGCTGAGGCAGCTGAACAGTTGGCCAAACAGCTGTTGCTGACCCATGCAACATCTGGAAGCGTGATTGCCTGGCCTTCACCACTAGTGTAGTCCACTCCTAGCATACTCACACTCTTTACAATCACCACTGCGCAGTGGCAGCGCAGCTTCCGGGCCGTGGAGTGGTGGGAGGCAGCTGCCACCGTTTCCTTGGACAACGGCGGGTACGCGGATGCGCTGCCGCTGCTGCAGCAGGCGCAGGTGGGTGCGGTGCCAGTCTGACGGACTTGGCCTGTGGGTTGCCCGGGTTGTGTAGCTGAGGGGGGCTCCTGCGCAAATTGCACGCCTCCCTCCGTCTGGTAGCCGTTTGGGCTGCGCAGCCATGGTGTGATCAGGGACCCCGCCAACACCCTAACCTTTCAGTCACCTGGCAATTTAGCAGCGTTATTGGTCGACTGAATTCCTGGTTTATCGTACCCCATATGGTCCAGGACGTGGCCCTGGCCCTGGATAGCTACTTTGCCATCCACAGCCGCTCCTTCCTGATGATGCGCCACCAGAGCCTGCTGGCGTCCTCAGGGGGGCGTTCCTCTGTGGAAGGCATGATGGGAGGCGGTGGGTGCCTGCCTGGCTGCCTGATTGGCTCTAATTGACTTCGCCATGGGAGACAGGGGTGGAGTGACGGCCAACGCCCGGTGAATTAACACTGGAGCAAGCTTTGAGCAGCCTTTCTCGTTTGCGTGCGTTTCCTGGTTGTGTCGGCCCCCTCTCTTTGCAACTTCTCAACTTGTGGCCTGCTCTTGTTCCTGTCCCTGCTCCTGCTTCTGCACTGCAGGGTCACTTGCTGGGCCGCATGAGTCGCTGCTGTTGGCGGGTGTGCCCACGGGGCGGACTGTGGATTCAGCTGCATCGACACTCGGATCATTGCACACAGGAGCTCGTGGCAGTGGGTCGCAAAGTGAGTGCTGCCCTGCTGGCCTACCCATCTGGGCGCATCAGTTGGCTGCCCACCCAGCAACGGGTGTTGTCATGTGCTGCCCTCAAATGGGTCCAACTCACTGCGCCCTGCCACACTCCGGCATGTGTCATCCTGGAATGAATGCCGTCGTGGTTTCTGTCTGGCTCATAGAGTGGCTGAGTGCCTCTTATTCCAGCCAACAAGCCACCCCTCCACCACCACTACCACCACCACCACCACATATGTGCAGGTGTTGAGTTGGCAGGTGTGCTGCCGCTGGTGCCACGTCTGCGCCGAGCCCACTGGGAGCGCTGCATGGCCGCCATGTGCATCGCTGCAGAGCTCACGGGTGTGCCGCTGCTGCCACTGCTGCCACACAGTGGTAGTGCTGCTGCCTTTTCCCAAGCTGTGCACACTGACATCGTGTGCGGTGGTGTTGGGCTAAGGACGAGTCATGTTGTGGTACAGGGCATGTATGGCTAATGGCTACACCCTCCACCACCTGTTGTTGGTGCCTGCATGCATGTGCCTGCTTGCGTCATCGTCAACATCCCCATCACCATCAGCATGCCTTTCATGCTGCCGCTCGTGTATTTGCAGTTGAATGTGTGCAGGAGGCCAAGGCGCACTGCCTTATGGCGCTGCACCTGCTGGGGGTGCCGCTGCCCTCAAGCGGTGAGTGGTGGGGTGAGGTGGGGCGGACAAGAGGGGTACCAGCTTACCGGCCATACAACAGCACTCATGGGTAGACAAAACGGTTGTTGCGGGGGCAAAAATGGTTTACTGTCGAAAGGGGAAAAAAATCAAGATTGTGATTTCATGTAAAAATGACCTGCCCCTTTGCAAATCTGCAACGCGATTCCCCTCTTACTCTGACACGGCATCATTGCATTCACCATAACTGATTGCGCGCCTGCCATGTGCCCCGACATTGTGTGCAGATGAGTTCTTGGAATGGCAGCTGGCGCAGCAGCCCTGGTGGGGTGCTGGCTGGCTGAGCAGGGGCCTGCCCGCATGCAGCTGCGCCTCACCCGCTGAAGACCCACTGCAGCGGCGGGTTGCGGATTTGGAGAGCGGCGCCTACGCCTGGATGGCTCGCCCAGACGCATCACTGGCCAGCGGCAGCGCTGCCAGCTTTGGCGGCAGTCCCACAGGGGGGCTTGCGCAGCAGGGCATACGTGTTGCTACTGCCTCCACAGCTGCTGCAGGAACAGGCGGTTGTGTGCAAGTCGGGGGTGGCAGCAGCGGCAGCCGACCGCACTGGCAGCGTCTGGCTGTGCCTGCAGGCGGCGGCGGCAGTGATGATGCCAGCGTGTTGGGCATCATGACCGGCACCCAAGGCACTGGCGGCATGGGTGGCAGCGGTCAAGCTTTTGGCAGCACCGCTGCCTGGCCTGCAGTTGGTGAAGCTGGGCAGGTCTACAGTGTCAGTGCGGATGCTAATGCCAGCCTGGCGCGGGGCTCAATTTCACTGTCACCGCCCACTGCGCAGCCGCCAGCTGTCATCAGTATGCAGCAGCCACCACAGTCAGGGGGCCAGCCGATGCAGCTGGGCGAGTGTCCGCCGCTCATCCCTAGCCCCTTTGATTCGGGGTTGACACAGCCGACCCTATCAGTGCCAGCAGCAGCAGCACCCCGCGGCAGTGTTGCAAGGGCTGATGCTGGCCTTCCCCGTAACCAAGCAGCTGTGGGTGGTTTTGGTGCTGCGTGCGGGGAGGGCTCATCAGAGCTGCCAGCCTCGAAGCTTCACAACAGACACCCACAGACACAGACACCGACCGCTTCCCACGCATCAGGTGCTGCCAGCTGCAAGGGCAGCAGTGGCGCTAGCTGGAGCGGCACCGCTGCTGCAAGCGCTGCTCAGCGGCTGTCGTCGCAGCTGTTGCAGCGGAGTATCGCTCGCGAGATGCAGCCAATGGCTGCAGCCGACAGCCATCAGCAGCGGCAGGCGGAAACGTATGCGCAGTGGCAGGCGGTGGGAGCGCTGGCCGCAATGCAGGCTGCAGGGCATCATCATCAGGCACCCTTGCCGGCACCAGCCCTGCAGCAACATCAGGAGCAGCAACAGGAGGTGGAAGGCGGGGAGGGGGTTGGCGCAGGGTTGCTAGCCGACCCGGACAGCCTCGGCGTGATGGCGGGGCTGAGCGGCAGGCCGTCAGACCTGCGCCAGCACCACCACCACTCGCAGCAGCTGCGGCAGCACCAGGAGCAGGTGCAGAAGCAGGCTGTAGCCATTGGGCTTGCTGGTGGCGATGGGCGGTACAGCCCGCGAGCCAAAGCTGAGGCAGCTGTAGTGCTGGACCTGCTCTGCTCCCTGCTGTTGGCCCAGGCGCAGACGGATGCGGAGGGACTGCGCTATGTGCGCTGGGCTTGCAGGCACCTGCAGGTGAAGGGGGTGACAGTTTCATGGGGGATGGTGGTAACCTTGCTTGTAGAAAGTGACAGCGCATGCAAGGCAGGGCGTGGTGCGCAGCGCTGTCTGCCTGCACTTCAAGGAACTGACGTGCGGAGGTTGCAGTTGCAAGTGCGGCGGACACAATCCTTCTGCGGGGCGAGCAAGTAAGGGATCTTCAGCCGGGGGAGCTCTGTCCAGCTAGCCTGTCGCCACCCCTTCCATCATGGGTTTGCCCACCCCCCTTCCCTGCGATGGTGGCCTGCAGGGGGGCAGAGTGGCGCGCGGCAGCCCCTACCATCACATTTGCATGGATGCTGGCTTGGCTTTGCGACGCAACAGGCACCCCGCCACAGGCCTCAACAGCACCGTGCCCCAGCAGCAAGAGCTGCTGCACCAGCAGAGGCAGGATGGGTCAGACAGCCAGCCCTCCAGCCAGGCATGTCTTCTGCAGCCATCCACGCTGAGCGGCATGGCTCGGGTGCTAGCTGCAGTGGCAGCGCCAGTGGCACTGCGCAGTGGCCGCACCACCGCTGCCAGCAGGTCGGCTGGCAGTGAGTGAGGACGGCTACCGGCAGTGTTTCCCCGTGATGCCTCCTCGCTAAAAACATGGCGTGTGCAACGACCACACCAGCACGTGCACACAATGGATGCATGTAAGCAGCCCAAAAACCGTAGCCCTACACACACGGGACAACTCCCCTCCTCGGTTCAAGCACATGCCGTGCTGTGGAACTATCATCTGGCTGCAACTGTTCATATTCGATACATACCACAACCCTCCTCCTCTCTGTAGACTTATCGTCAGCTTAGCTTCTACCTTTGCCTTGATGCGTTATGCTTCAAGTTGGAATGGATCCCCTACCTAGCATGTTCTTCCTACGGATGATACTATAACTTGCTGCAAATTCTTGGGCGCAAGTTACACACACATAGTACCCACAGGCAGAAAACTCAATATGGCGTGAATCGCTGGCCCTGCGTCTTGCCACCCAGCCGTGAGAAGACGCTGCTCCTGTCCCCACCGCCAGCCGCACCATTGACAGCACCTGGCATCACGGGCAGCGAGCGGCTGGCCGGCACACCAGGGGGCACAAGGCCCATGAAAGGCAGGATTTGGGCGGCGGCTGCCGCCGCATTGGATGCTGCCGCAGCAGCAGCCTGCTGCGCGTGGTTTGGAGAGTTGAATGCGAGCAGCAGCTGACGTCCGCGGCCCGCCTGCTGCGCGCCCTTAGCGGGTAGCACCACTCCCTCTGAGAACCGCGTCAGTGTGCGCCCGTCGCTGATGCTCCATGCACCTGACCGCACATCGCCGCTGCAACAGTAGGTGGGGGGAGGCCAAGAAGCACAGGTTGATTGCAGCAAGGCAGACCACATTGAACGTGGTGGAGCACAGTGGCTGTCAAACAACAGGTTGGGCACTCATGGTGCCGGACGCATGTTGAAACACATGAGAGAGAGCTGGGTACAAGCATGCGAGCTCTTTTACCGTGACCGCCAGCCAGTCCAAGCCTTCAGAACCAGTGGCAGTGTGGGTGCAGGGACGGGTACCGGTGTAGCTGCTTTATGCACAACTTGCCTGGGACAGGTTACACGGATGCCAATCAGGTTGAGTGCGTCATTAAGGGAGGCCAGCTGAACGGCGGTTAGGTAGCCGCCAGACCGCAGCGTGATGTTCCCTGCAGTGCGCACAGACAGGTGGCGACAGGCAAATGGGGGATGGGGAGGCAGGTGAGCCAGCAACATGGCGCTAAAATATCGAGGTTCCTGGTTTGCATTCAACTAAATTGCAGGCAAGGCAACCATGCATGCCTGCAAGCACAGCTTCCCTGCCGTGCAGCTTCTGGCTTACAACATGCCACTTGCCCCAAGCGGGCCACACACCTGTTGTGTCAATGCGCACAATGTCGGTCGACTTGAACCTGAACACAACGTCGCCTGTGCTCTCGTCCTGCCAGCAGCGCTGATACTGCCGATAGTCATCGTCATATTGCTGCCGCTGGTGCTGCTGGTGCGGTTGAGGTTGCTGCTGCGGACCATGTCGCTGCTGTTGAACATGTCGCTGCTGCTGGAATTGCGTGCGGGCACTCTGATGCCGCCCACCGCTGGCTTGGCCGCCAGACCGACCCGCTCGGCCATTGAGCCTGCCGCCTGGGCGCGAGGCACCGCCACGCCCTCCTTCCCGCCCACCGGCCCTTGGCTGCTTGCCGTGCCCGCCGCTCTGATCCTCTTGCTGCTTCTTTATGAGGTCGTCTAGGGACATATGGAGGCCTACTGGTTCTGCCATAGCTCCTGGCGAGTAATGTGCGACGCGAAGGGTGATGGCGGAGTGCGGCGCTATAACAAAAACACAGTCGCAAACCGCGCTCTAGGGGCAAGTATAGCCTTCGACGCAGGTGAGATTGCACTGCACGAAGGCTGTGTGACAAGATGGCGCGGGGCCTGGCCAGCCCAACCTCCGTGAACACGACAAAAGCAGTATCCGGCAGCCTTAAGCAAAAGAACTGTCAGTGCTCGCGCTCGTCACGGCATTCCCTCCATCGGTGCCCTCGTGGCACACGGCCGCACGGTGCCCCTTTTCCGACCGCCACCGCCGAGGGATCCAAAGCGTTCCATTACTGACGCCCGCATGGCTCACAGGCTTTGGTGTGGAAGGCTGGGCAAGGAATTGCGCGGCTGTGCTGCTATGGACCACTAGCCTACCACATAACTCCTACTTCCCTGGTTGTTCTGAATCCACACGACATGGCGCTCTCTATCAATGCGCCTCGTGCAAACGGCGGTGCATGCAGCGTCAGCCAATGTGGCGGCAGCCTTAGCCGACGAGCTCTTACCTTCCCTGTCAAAGAGCAGCGCAACCGGCGTGCATTGAGACTAAATCGCAGCCATAACGAAAAGCTGGAAGTGGAGCTGGCGGGGAGTGGAGGAGTAGATGTGCAAGGGGCGGCTGCTGTGCCGGCATCCGGGGCGCTCATCAACGAGGAGAAGCAGCCTGCGCTCTACGATTGCCTGGGCCTTGCACAGGCCATGGTGGACTTGTCAGCGGCCGTGGACGATTCGCTACTGGAGCAGCTGCATGTGGAGAAGGGCACTCGCAGGTGAGCACACCTGCGTAGGAGGGAGGAGGAGCCGTACACCGGCCAGCCTGGTCTGCTTGCACATAACGTGTGCACTGCTGACACCTCATAGCTCATCACACCAGCAGCCACGAAATGCGAGCTGCTGCAAAACACACTTCCACCTGTGCTTCACGTGCCAAGGCTGTTGACTAACTTGTCTCTCTGGCCGGCCTAGCCCCTCCCTTGGCACCGTGCAGGCTGGTGAGCCTTGAGGAACGGGCGGCAGTGCTGTCCCAGCTTGAGGGACGTGAGTACTCCATAGCTGCGGGCGGCAGCCTGTCCAACACGCTGCTGGGGCTGGCGCGGGTCAGTGAGGCTGCGGCACGGGTGCGGGGCGAGCCGCCACTGCGGGTTTGCATGGCTGGGCTGGTTGGAGATGACCCGCTTGGCAGCTACTACACTGCACAGATGCGCCAGGCAGGCGTGGAGGTTGCCTCTCCGCCTTTGGAAGGTGCCGCCACGGGCACTGTGGTGGTGCTGACCAGCCCTGACGCACAGCGCACCATGCTGAGCTACCTGGGTACGGCGGCCGAGGTGGCGGTGGACGCTGCCCTAGAGGCCGCCGTCGCCCGCTCCCGCCTGCTGGTGGTGGAGGGCTACCTGTGGGAATTGCCCCATGCGCAGAGAACCATCTCAAAGGTGTGTGGCACGTTGTGGGGGAGGATTGGCTGATTGTAACTTGATGCGCGGGTCGCTGAAGCTGAGCTTTGCTGGGGGTTGAGCTGGAGCGGGCTTGTCATGCCTCAATGCTACAGCACAGAGCAGCGATTCTACACGCCCAATTCCTATGGCGCGATGCCCCCCCCCCCCGCCCCCGCCGCAGGCCATTGCTGCAGCAAAGCTGCACGGCTGTGTGGTGGCCATGACAGCGGGCGACGCAGGAGTGGTGGAGCGGCATCACGCCGAGATGTGGGCTTCCATAGACCAGGGCATTGATCTGCTGTTTACAAATGCGGGCGAGGCAGCTGCTCTGCTGAGCTATGAGCCATGCAGCGCTAGCCAACCAGCAGAGGGCAGCGGCAGTGCGGCGGTGGCAGCAGGGCACTGCGCCACTGGCGAGCAGCTGGCCCTGCGGTTAGGCCCACACTGCAGCTTGGTGGTGGTCACAGATGGCGACAGGGGCTCGTACATGACAGCGTTGGGACAGCTGCACTGCGTGCCACCCTGTTGGCTGGAAAGCACGCCTGTGGACACCTGCGGTGCTGGAGATGCCTACGCAGCCGGCCTGCTGTATGCGTACCTTCGGCACTATGACCTGGTCACCATGGGGCGTACCGCGGCGCGGGTTGCCACAGCCGTCATATCTAAGCACGGCGCCACCTTGACAGCTGAGGCAGCACTGGCGCTGGCAGAATCCCTGCCAGGCGCTGCCCCGGCTTGGTCAACACCCGCGGCAGCGCTAGCTCCATCCACGCCCCGCGTGTAGACTGCGCCTATTTTCTTGCTGCCTGGTCATCATCTCATGCAAATCCTTTTATTTACCATGATGGCAAGCCCTGATGCGTTTTTTTTGCTGGCTATGATTTCGAAATCCTTTCAAACTACTCTTTCATGTTCAATGCCACACTCTGTAGCGCAATCTTGCTTCCATCGCTGTCCTGCCGCTTCTTCTTGCTGCTTTTTTTACCATCTTTCACTCTTAGGCTTTGGTTAGGTAGGACCTATTCCGCCCTATGCTATTTGCGCAAACCATCTGCTCATGCAACGCACTGATAGGTTTCCTGTTTTTCTGGCAAACGGCGGGATTGAAGCTGTCCGCCCATTTCACCGAGACAGCACGCCCGCCGCTGCAGAGGCGGCGCAATTCATCTTCTGCGCTTCCTTACCTGTAAACATGCCCCCCGGCTCTGCTGTAGCGATGAGGGCAGCCCAAGTCACTATTAAGTTTTGCGCCAGCGCCCCGGGGCGACCACCCGCCTCCCTGCGGGGCTAGTCTCGACTCTGGACCCTAGAGACCCACGCCTGCCGATCTGTCGCCCGCAAACCCGAACACTTAACACATATTCGCAAAACTTTGACTGCAATGCACGAAAGGGAGGTTCTGCTGGGACACAAGTTGCGACAGGTGTGCACCAGGGTGGCCCCAGATGCAACTTTTACACAAGCTGCTGAGAGACCTCGGCGCCATACGTCGAGGATTATTGTTAGCCGCTGGAGCAGCCTGGGCAGCCCAGGAGCGCGAGGTGCTAGTTGCAACGGGCCGGAGGGAGAGAGCCGGCTGGTATGCTGAGAAGCTTTCTGGCGTTCAAAAAGGCCAAGCAAGAGGAGGCCGAGGCAATTTTCTTGCAACCCGGCTGGGCCAGCCCTTCGCAGAACAGGCTGGCTCCCAACTGCGACTATGTGTCCTGGGCAGAGGTGCGCACCTGATGTCAGGCCGCGTATGCGACGCTAGCATCCTGGATTGCCCGTGCGTGACAGCTGAGGCGCCGGCTGTCGCAGCGGCCGGTCCCTACTTCATTGTGTTCATACCGCCTGCAGCACTTCCACAGCCGTGCCATCAATCATCAGCATGCTACTCTGCAGGTCCAATCCTTTTTGCAAATGGCAGAGCAGGCTTTGGCGGTGAGGCATACTACCAATGAGACATTGCGGAAGCAACTGGAGGCGGCGCAGTCCGAGTCGTTGCGAGTGAAGAAGACATCCAGTGCAGCCCAGGAGGAGTCAAGCTTCTTGGCAGATTCTATGCAGGGCCTGGTAGACGAGCGATCCGCGCTGAAAGAAGCCCTGGGGAAGGCATCGCGGGACAAGGAGCATCTCAAAGAAGAGAATGAACTGCTACGGCAGCAGCTGCGTGGTGTGTCGCGGCGCCTGCCTGCGCCCAGGTTGCCGCTCACATCTGTTGGCATGAATGCTGAACAGTGATGTATATTGGAGTCAGTTTCAACGAAAATACTGCTCTGCCATGGCCCCCCCATACGGTGTGGCCGACAGCCTCGTGCATCCTTGTTGACCTGATGCTTCTCTGCGACATGCCCGTTTTCAGCTCTTGCCGCTGGCCAATCGTTTCCTCCCCCGCTGGCTTTCCACTGCAGAGGGTGAGGAGAGCAGTGCAGCACTGCAGCTGTTGGCTCGGCTGCAGGATGAGTTGCAGGAGGTGCAGCAGCGTAACTTGCAGCTAGAGAATGAGAACATGCAGCTGCAGGCCCGGGTATCAGGTGCGCCACAGGCAGGCAAGCTGGCTGGCTGGCGGGGTGCTGCACAGCAGATTATAGTGCCAGGGAAGCCCGCGCCCACCCAAGACACCGTGCGTCGGCCTATCGTGTTATAGGCTGGCTTGCCACCACTTTGGCTGCTCACTTTCGTCTAGACGTTACGCTTATGGGCGCTAGGCTGACATTCCTTTCCTGTGGAACTGCATGTCTGTTGTTGCAGCTCTGGAGCGCGCCACCACGGCCCAGGCCACTGCCATGCTGAGCTGCCTGGAAGAGAGCGAGCGTGTGCGGCTGCAGCAGTTGTCCATCAGCATCCCAAACTCACCTGGCCCGCTGCCACAGCCGTGCCGAACCGAGTTTACAAGTGATGGCGGCAGCATTGCAGAGTATGTTGGTGGGGGCGCAGCCTCTTCCACCTACACTGATGTGCTTGAGCTTGCCTCAGACGGAAGCTATGTCTCATGTGTGACTCCCTGGAGCACTGGAACGGGCAGTGGTGGGAGCGGCAGCATGTTTCGTGCGGTCTCCACCTCACCCTCACCCCGCACACACGGCAATGGCGGCAGCAGTGGCAGCGGTGGGCCCACCAGCAGGCTGCAGACCCGCAGCGGCGTCAGCGAGCCCTATGGTGACTAACACGGTTTGCCAAGAATGTTGCCAGCTGCCTGCTCTGCAATACTCCATGACAACAATCCGGATCAGACGGTACAGCGTCACTGATTGCAGCTTCAAGCCATCTCAACCTGACTTTTTGCAAACCAGAACTGACCTGAGCTGCATTCGATATATGCACCTCCTGCTCTGCGCAATGCCGGGCCCTCCCAATTTTCCAAGCCCTGGGAGTTGTAGCTTGAGCCCCCAGCTTCACCCCACATGGCTTCCATGCAGCCGACTTGACTCCCGAGCCCAATTGATGGCCCCACTCCTCATGTCTTACACTTTCAGCTTGAACCATTCTGTGGCCTGCTTTCACACACATGGGATGCTGATCGCAAGAGTAGAGTTACCCAGACTTAAAGATGCGTCTGCATGGACAAGATCCGTCAATGCCCTGTGGGCAGCAACATGCAAATAAGTTTAAATGAACTGGTAGCTGACAGCAGCGAAGAACATCGAGGTTGGGGCATACATTGTTGAAGTGTTCGTTAAAGCAAGGCCAAACACAGATGACAGCCTGCGCCCGCGAAATCAGGCGTCAGTCACGTCAAAGCAGAATCAGAAGAGAAGCCAGACATGTGCAAAGGCTCAAAGGGCCACACAAGCATTGGGGCTGGGCAGTCATACGCAGCAATCGTGTGTTTCAACTCCTGGCACTCTTGAATGGCACAGGCAGAAAGGGAAGGGTGGAGGTCAGGGGAAGCAGAGAGAAGACAGCACTATCCACCTCATCAAAATGCAAGGTTAGGTGAGGTGGCATTGAGTTCAAATCGACAGAGCGGGGGCAATATCAATCGGTGCAACATGGCATCAGCTAAATCAAAGAGCAGCGTGCTTGAAGCGCATGCTATATGGCTTTTAGGGTGCTGTGATCTGGGCTGCTGCAGATGGCCCTGTGCCAGCCCCCGCTGTGGAGTATGTATGGCATACGGACCTACCCTGTGCCGCTTGCGTGGCCTTGTGGTAGGACTGCAGCGCAGGCTCTGGCAACAACCTGCCCAACAACGCAGGGTTACTTGGAATCTACAGGGGAGCCAGACGGGTGGGCGCTCCAGTAAGGCGTGCATATATTCAGACCGCACATGCATGTATGGTGTGGGAAGCACGTCTAGGGTGGGGGGCGGCCAAGAGACTCTAACCAAGCATGTTGTGATGAGCAGGCTGAAAGGATATGGCAGCAGCAAATCAACAATCCGGGCGCACCAGGTCGCGGCGCATTAGGGCCTTCACCAGCACACTGCGGTTGCGGGTGTAGTGGTCTGCAAGGGCAGGGGAAGTGAGGCAGCGACTAGCAAGCCCGGTCAGAAGCATTCCATGCATCACCAGCCAGGAGCACAGGGGAAACTACATCAACACAATCAACTGCATCACAAGACCCAGGCCACATTGGGCTTTATGTCAACACCTCCACAACTCACATTCAATCTGCTCCTCGCTGTATCGCATGGGGTGGCCTGCAATGCACAAAGATGAGCATGGAACAGCAGGAAAACAATAAGTGGGAGAAGTTACGACGCAGTGCACAGGATTTGTATTCCAGCTACGATGCAGGAGTCAGCAGTCGCTGCAAAATCCAGTTTGGCGAACAACCAGTTACGTGGCATCAGGGAGGGACACACCCGGGCAGGGGCTGTCACGCACTGCCACCCACGCACGCCAGTTTGCCACCACTGCCCGCATGCTTGGCTTTCCCTGCTTGGGCGCCGCCACTGGCCCAGGCACCGGCACTGGTGTGGGTCCGGGCACTGCTGTTGCATCTACACTGCGCGCTAGGGCGCTGGCCTCGCTGCCAGCCAGGTGCGCAGCGATGGGTGCTGCCGCCGCCACCACCTCTGACTCTGACTGCGGGCTGCTGCAGCCATTGCTGGCGAGGGGGGTGCTACCAGCGCTGCCCAAACTGTGCTCACTCCCGACCATGCTGTGCACGCTGGTGCTGGGGCGGGTGCTAGCGCCCGCCATGCTGTCGCCACCCTGCCCATCTTCCTCTCCCTCTTCATCGTCACTGTTTGCATCCAGCACAGGCTCAATGCTTGACTCCGCCAGCACCGCCTCTGCCGCCTCTACATCCACCTCAGACAGCCTGAACTTGCGGCTGCAGGCCACACGGCGGCAAGTACCAGGAACACATGCAACGACGGTTGACATGAGTAGCACTGCATGCTGGCATGCGGTGATGAAATTTTAGAATAACAATGCGTGGGCTTAGTGCTGGACCCACTGCCATCTCAATCACACCATTTTATGCACGTGCCCCACCTTGTGTTGTGCACAGCGGTGTGCAGCGCCATCTTCACATACAACTGGGTGGCTGTCGGCAGCGGGTGGGCCAGCTCTGCCGGCTTGGGCTGCAGGGCAGGCAATAAAGGTAATGGAGTTCTAAGCGTAAAGACGAGGCCCTATCGTGAATCTTATGGGCTGTCCCTATGTCCAGGTGTGCAGCAACTGCTACCGGACCATTACAAAGCTTCCCGAGAGCCTAAGGTGCACTGCCTGAGCATGGCGCAGAAGCGCCGGGTGACCAACGCACGTCATCAACACACCTCTGTGTAATAGATGTCGTCAAAAATGGCCACGCAGCGCAGTGAGAACCAGGGGCCAAAGCGGGGGTGCAGGCAGAGGTGGGAGTCGTGATCCAGGAAGGCCAGACCGCTGCATTACAAACCAACCAATACTTACAAAGTTTTCACGGTCCAAACCAAGCAGGCCAAGCACAAGCAAGAGGGCAACAAATTCAGCGATAGGCAATGCAGCAGTCCACTGCGCCATCCAGGCTACTGCATACAGGTAGCAGCTGCTCTAGCACCGCAGTCGCTCCCACCTGTGATGAGCCATACGCTGGAAGGCAACATGCTGGCTAGCTTCGCCGCCGCCCGCAGGTGGCTCGAGGTCAGTGGTGCGTTTGTGGCTCCAGTAGATGCGATAACGCACACTGCAAAGCACTCACACGTGCAAGGAAGGGCAATAGGTGTGCTGTTCGGTCATAATTGTATCTGGAACAGGAGAAGACAGGTACAAGGGGAACACGGCTGGCTACAAACGCTATGGCCAGCAGCTCACCCGGGGGCCAAGGCTCCCAGGCTATCCTTCACGCTCCGCTCCAAATGGAGCTCAAGCGGGTTATCCGCCTGCTGCAGCTCCTCGCTGGCTGCCAGCGCCCCCAGGAATGCCTCCCATACAGCACGCGAGTTGCCAAACAGCACCGCCAGGGCGCCTTGCCCAGCGGAGCCAGAGGCAGGAATGCGTGCACCAAGCTCATCTGGAATGCTGCTGTTGTACCTGCAATGTGTAACAGCAAGCTTGATTGTTGGTTGCAGATCCATGAGTTGCAGTTGCGCTTAACATGGGGGAGGCTGAGGGGGAGGGCTGCCGCCCAGGATGGCAGCATCACTCCCCCTTTGTCTTGCAGGCACCGTCGCCCCTGCATCTGCGTCCGCAAGGACTGTCATGGGCGACGGCGCTCCTGCCCCAGTGCTCCTGACAAGACTGGGTGCTGCCGCAGAGTTGATGTTTGCGCCGAGCTACCCTAGCCGAACACTGTCTGACGGAAGCCAAAAAGACACTGGCGCACACCATTGCACCAACGACTCACCACCCCAGCGCCAGGAGGTGGACGATGTCGACGCCCGCCGGCGCGAGCCTGCTGGCCAGGCTCTTATAGAGTGCTGCGGCCTCCATTTCAAATTATTTGGGATATAACACTCAGAGGCAACGGCAGGATTTTCACCAAGCTGTGTGATGTTAGGGTTGAACCGCGGGCACTTGCCTGTAGTGCCCCCTGCGCCGCCGCTGCTGGTGAAGTGCCAGCAGTGCAGCTGTCTGCTGCAAATATTCAGTCCTTTTGCCGCCTGCCAACAACATCTTTGCACTAGGTTTCGATAAATTTGTTGCATCACTCCAACGCAATTTCTCAGGGAGTTACGCTACACTTGCAAGGCCCTCAAATCAACTGGCCACTCCGGAAGAGGAGAACCTAGTAATAATTAGTGTGAATCACTTACACAAAGCCATGGGAAACCATACAGTACACACTACGCTACAGCGTATGACTATGAGGAAACCCAACCTCTCCGTGCATGCCGCACTTCGCAACGACAACTGAAATGTTTGCCGGCTGATGACAGCGACCGTCATGAGGAGGGGCAGACGTGCGCTGCATACAATGGGTGTAAGCAAGGCAAACCCCAGCGAGAGTCTGACGCCTTCTTTGCCTGAAACAGCTCTGACGGGTGGATCAACACCCCCGTGATGCAAACATGCCGCCCCCACCTGCCACAAACCCGATGAGGAACCAGCAGAGGCAGTAGATGGGTAAAAGGGAGGATGCCGGCTTGCTGGCGCCCAAGCCATTGGTAATATACACCCAGCAGAGCTGCAGACAAAACAGTGAGCAGCCAAAAGATTAGAGGATACTGGAAAGGACCACGACTCAGGTGAAAAATAGACTGATTCCGGGGGATATCGGCAAGACATGCACAACAGCCAGGCGCTGCGAGGCTGCTACTCCACGCAGGCTGGCACTATCATGGGTCCAAATGCCATCATGAGCATGCCAATGATCCACACACAAACTGCAGACCACCAGCGTCCCGCAACTTAAACCTCACCGGGAACAGAAATACTGTGAGCAGCTTGCGGTGCAGGCCCGCGATATCCTGCTGGTAGAACCACCACACTGCCACCAGCAGGATTGCCGCGCTCATGTGCAGCCCGGTGTTGGAAAGCTGAGGCGGGCTGTTTGAACTGAAGCCTGGCGGAGGCGCGGAGGTCAGCACCTGCACACCAGCAGAGGCAGGCCAAGTGCGATGGGGTGCACGTAGTGCAGGGCTTCGTGCAGGTTTGCATTGCAGCTGTTACTTGTTATTGTCGAGAACGTGATGCCGCAGTGCACGCAGTGAAAAACATGCAGCAGCCTTGCCTGCGTCAGCTGCTCAGCCAGCGCATCGGCCTGCATGCGCGACTTCTTCAAACACCGCAGTGCCTGCAGCATGAAACCTCAAAAGTCTGTATGGCAAGCTGTTCCCTGGGGACTTGCGAGCGCCCTGCAGCGTAGAATGAACAGCACCTCGCGCACACCACATGAGCGGGCAGGATGTAACCCTGCGTTGCAGCTTGGCGCGCCTTCCTTTTGTCCCCTTCAATTGCATCCAGCGCATCCTGCGAATCTTTTAATGCCTGCAAAGATGAAGCCATGTGAGACAAGTGTCAGGAAGCGTAGCAGCATGGTGGGCTACGCAGAACAGGTGCCCAATGCCGGCAGGTTGTTGTGGTGCTGTCTACTTTGGAGGCATCCCCGTACCCGACGGTATTGGTCCTCTCTGATGTGCATGTGGGCCAACACTCCCTGTATTTCGCGTACCTGCACAACAGCTGTGAAAAGCAACATCAACAAGTGCTGGAATCGTACACAAATGACAAGTATGGCCCACACGTGCGGGCTATGCAGCCACCTATCGCCTCCTCACCTTCGCCTGCTCCACAAAGCCCGCTGGCGCCATCCCAGCTCGTGCCAGCGCGGTGAAGAGCAACCCAAGCCACCACGAAAGCCAGAACTGTGTAACCCGCCACGGGGCCAGTGCGACTGCCGCCACTGCCGACATGGTGCCTTGGCGCCAAAGCTGGACGGCGCTAGATCCTGCGAGATCGCTGTGAGACATCTACGTATCCTCGCGTAGGGGTCAGCAGGCAAGCTTCCCCAGCACTGCCAAGTGATCACAATGTCAGCCAGTGAACTTCTCTTTACGCGCGTCTTGAAAAGTGTCTTGCAAGAATGCCGGGTGAAAGCCAAACGAATGGAAAGGTGATGTCAACAGGTGCAAATGACAGGTGCTGACTGTGCCTCAGCTGTGGCCACAGGTATGCCAAACTGCTGGCATGACGCCAACCTTTGCTCAGGCAACTCCCATAACAACAATTGCTACAACCTTCACACATGGGTGGCACTACCGGGAGTGCAAGTGCCTGGGATGCCAGATGCCTGACACTCCAGCAGCCCCAAACCGTAGCGCCAGAATCCAGCAACCAGCCAGCACGTCCTTCAACCCTGATGTGCATGCACGAGATTCCGATAACAGGGGCGGAATTACAGTCTGCCACACAGAGCTTGTGGTCACACCCGAACAACCAGTTCGCCATAGCACTGCGCATTTCCTCCCATATAAGCCGCCCCTGGCTCCATTGACGCCACCTGCAAGCCAAGCCCCGACAAACTCATGCCTGGACGCACACTGAACAAGATATGCGCCTCAGCCTGCCGCTGCAGCGCCACGGTGGCTGCTGCTGCTGCAACACCCGCCTTGCAGCCCAACACTGCGCGCAGCTCGCCTGCTGCCCCCGGTGGAATGCGGGGTACCGACCAGCGCAGCTGGCATGCATCCCGGCTCCACTGCGCTGCAGCCGTGACACGCATCAGTGCAGCTGCCTCTGGCGGTACGTTCAGGTCCACAGTCACGTCCAACAAGGAACCGGGCAGAAGGGGTGAGGCCACATAACGCAGCACCACCAACCCCTGCCAGGTGCTGGGCTTGACGGGGTCAGATCCAGGCACCACATGCAGCACCGCCTGCAGCGGCGGAGGGCATGCAATTGCCGGCAACCTGCAGCAAAGCAAGATACGGGACGACATTTAAACCGGTGTTCATAGATGTGCAGGACAAACAACTGCTGGCGACACAGCTCAAGAGGGATGTGCAATTCCAAGGGGTGCCAACAGGTGGTGATCATGCAGCGAGCAACTTCAGCTCAATAAACTTCTAAATTGGGCAAACTTGATTGCAGCAGGTCTTTAACCAGCAAATTTGTCCACCTTCCAGCAGCAAGGCAGTCGACCCCCAGCAACAATACTGCACGCACGTATACTGCAGGTAGCAACAGCCGACTGAAGCCTGTGTAAACTTGGCCAGAAATGCGCTCTCCACATCGTCTTCAGCTGCGCTACCCTTGTCAGCGCCGCTGTTGCTGCTACCAGCCAGCTGCTCTGTAAACTCGCGATTCATGGCAGCGACCGACAGGCAGGCATTCACCACGCCAACAGGTGCGGGCAGCAGCCGAAAGAGTGCCGCAGAGAGGCCATACGGCGCAAGCTTGCGGCGCACTCCCCCCTCCACCCCAGCGCGCAGAATGACCCCGCCAGCCACCTCTGCCCGCCACACTTCCGTAAGCTGCAAGCTAGCCTGTACATCCTTTGCAGTAATGGCCGGCAGCATGGGCTTTGTAGGCTCCGCTGGAGCGGCTACGTCCTTGACAGCCCCCGGCAATGCTGCCGCCGCAGTAAACCCTGCCTCCCCATTGCCAAATTGGGCCCATTCCTCCTTTGCCTCTGCTGCTGAGGGAGTGGATGCCGCCGCTTTACCCGCCTCTGCAACAAGTTAAGAGGTAAGTTACAAGGCGGGACTGGCTTGGCAGGCGCCACCAATAAGAAGCGGGAACGTGCTCTGATTGATATCCTGCCCCCTCTAGTTGCGATACCACTTGCCTATTGGCCCACTGCTGGCCAGCTGCTCCCCTCAGCGTACCTAGCATGCTGACATCTCCAAAGGCACCAAAGCCTTCCGCTTCAAGCGCTTTGCTGGCATCCTCGTGGGTGGCTCCCTTAAATGCGGGGGGCGGCGGGGTGGGGCGCTGAGGAGCAGCAATTGTGGTCCCGGCAGGACGGCGGGCCACCGCGGCACGCGCTGGCGGTGGGGGCAGTGCATCAGGGGGGATGTCAAATGCCACAGTGCCCAAAGGGTCGGCATAGGATGCAGAGAACTGCTGGCCACCACGCGAGGAGGGTGTCTCTGGCACGGGGGGTGGCGTGGGGTCACTGCCCGCATCCTGGCCGCCACCTTCGCTGCCCTTGCCCGTCACAAAGTTATTGGCTCCCCGGCTGCCGCCACGGACCATGCGCTTTAGGCGGCGCGCAGCGTCTGCCGCCGAGGCTGGCAGCACAAGCAGCCGCTCGTCTGTGGCTGAGCTGTGCATGAAGGCGGGCGGCAGGGTGGTCAGGCCGGTGGCCACCAGGTCCTCCAGCAGCATGTACACCTGCAACCAATAGTGCAGACGAAATGGGGTTATAAGCAAACATTGCTTTTGAGCAAACAAAAGCAGACGACGAGCAGAAGCGCGATAAAGTTAACCTTGCGGTTCCTGAAGTCGCCAACAACCTTTGGCCAACACGAGCATGCCGGCTGCACTCCGCACCGAGAGCTCACCGCTTGTATCCCTCCTTCTCACCCCCCAAGCGCACCTCTGTGTACCGCTTGGCCAGCTTGTCCGGTGTGACGTCCACGCCCTTGGAAATTCCAACCAGCACTTTAGCAACCGCATCCAGCAGCTGCATGGCCAGGAACACGTTTGATGCCGGCGGCGCTACCACCATGACGTACACTGCATTGACCAAGCGGTATGTCACACTGTATCTTCGCTGCACTGCCGCCAAGTGCCCTATCCCGAGGCCAGGTGGGTTGTCTCCGGTACTGCATGGTTCAGACAAAGTACTGCGACAGGTCAGGCAAAGCAAGCCTGCAAAGCCTGTGGCAGCAGGGTATGCAGGTCCCTGGGTGCAAGCTATCTAACGCACCCATCAAAGTCGCCTTTGCTGCCTGTTGCCGCAAATTTGGCAATCACAGATGCCACCTCATTGGATGCATCCTGTGCGGCACGGCCGTTGATGCCGTGCCTGCAATTCAAGCACACATGAAGAGCAGGGGCAGGCGAGGCGGTGGGCAAGGTGGTGGGCAGTTGGCGGTGATGTCACAGCGCAATGTCGGTTGGGCCGCCCCTGTTATGCCAAGGTTGCAATCTTCGTCTGAAACACCCGCTCACGCTTGGATCAACAAGTTGGAGCCTCCTTTCGCCCGCAGGACCAGGGCCAGCCGTATGCCGGCCACCATGCCCCCGGGACGGCCCTACGGTTGTGTGATCGGGGGGGAGCAACTGGTAGCGTCGCAGAACGGCCACCAAGCAAGGATGGGCGGTGCTCTGGGACGTCCCGCGGGACCGCAAGCTGTGCCTGTAGTTCCCTTTGTCGAATACGCGTTTGTGTGGGGTATAACGCATCAGGACCTAGGGGTGGCCGACGTGGCCCCGCGCTGCGGCATGCGGGGGCGCACACATGTTCCTCGCATCCTCGCCCGGCATTCCTGCTAGCACTAGGGACTGGCACATTCGCGCCATTTGCGCATCGAGACCGCAATAGCGTTTGGGCAGCTCACTGTCGCATCTTTCGGCCCGCTTACAGGCCGCTGTGAACAACTCGCGCAGCTTGTTGAAAGATATGGATGACGAGCTTGATTACGGGGAGGAGGAGGTGGCGGCTCAGGAGCAAGGCAACGGCAATGCCGATGGGGCAGATCAGCAGGGCGATAGCGCAGATGAAGAGGATGGCGGTGGTCATGGCACGGTCTCCGAGAAAACCGAGCAGCAGCGGAGTGGCAGCAATAGCGGTGCCCACCCGCCAGTTGCGACGACGTCGCAGGCACCTTCTGCGGCTGCGACTGCAGGGACAGCAGGAGCACCGTCTGGGGTGGTGCCTGAGGAGTGGCAGGTGATGGATGTGCCCGGAGCGTGGCAGCCACGTCCAATGGTGCGCATCTGGGGCCTGCCCGCTGCGGCCACCGAGGCAGAGCTGCTGGAGGTGCTGGAGGCGCAAGAACTGGAGCACGCCGTGCTCAGCGTGGTGTTTGACCCCAAGCAGGCCACACAGGCAGGCAAGGTCGCGTTGGTGCGCTTCCAGCCACCTGCGCTGCCGCCGCTGCCGGTTGAGCAAGGTGCAGCGGTGCCTCCGGAGCAGGATGTGGGCAAGGTGGCAGAGCGCATCATTGCAGCGTTGCGTGCCAAGCAGCCCCAACTGCATGGCGTAAAGCTCAACGTGGAGAAGACGGGTGCAGAGGTGGGTGGCCAGCAAGGCAGTGTGTTGATGTGCATGTGGCGCATTGGAAGAGGGTGGTTCATGTTCTATGTATTGTTAGATCTGAGGCTGGCATGTGGCGTTAGTGGCTTGGAAGCTACTAAGTGTAAATGCATGCTGAGCTCTGTCAGTTGCAAACTGAGTTGTGTTGTTACGATTGCTTGGCATCCCCCCTAACCCATGGAATAGGTCTGCCTGTTCCTGGCCAACCTGCGGGACGAGGCCGAGCGGGACGACGGCCTGCGCGCCACATGCGAGCAGTACGGCTCCCTTGAGCGCTGCTTTGTCATGCGCAACCCTGCCGGCCAGTCAAAGCACTATGCCTTCTGTGAATTCACGCTGCCAGCATCCGCAGCCGCATGCAAGGAGGCCTGGAATCGTGCAGGGGAGGCGCAGCGCCCGCAGCGGGACACCTCAAGCACAGGTTTGTCGGGATAATGGATTCATATGGCTGGCCACGCATGGTGAGGACTTAGTCTTTCAAGTGAAAAAAGTGATGTGAACATGCTTCGTTGGTGCAATCCAGCCCTGTATCTGTTTTGGGACCTGTTTTTCTTTTTCGGTCTTTTTCTCAGCCGAGGGTTACGACTGCACAGGCCTCCTGCCGTTATTGGCTGCGGCTGCCTCTGCTCTCATCCACATTCATCTGCCCAACCTCCTTTTGCAGGTCCTTCCAAATTTGTCCGCGTGAAGCTGCAGCGTGCTGAAGCTGCACCTATTAAGACTGTGGCGGGCCTGTTTGCGACAGTGCTCTACGTAGACAACATCGACACTGTGTGGTGGCTTGCTGGCCTTGCTGAGGCTGCATTCGCTGCTGTTTCCGCTGCTTTAAACACTCCCTTCTGTCTACCTGTCAGATTGATCAACAGCTGGGTTGTCTCTGGTGCTGCTGCAGTGGTGCAATATCCCCAGTTGGTCTTGCAAAGCGTTGTTTGGCATAACAGTTGTTTGGCAACGCGGGTCAGGCTGCGCAACGAGCAGCACATGCTCTGTTGCTCCTCTCTGAAGTTGAACTTAACATGCTTATCTCAGGCGACAGCCCGTCGTGCTTGTGCACCCTGCTGCGCAGTCCTTCACCAGCCATGAGGCGCTCAAGCGTGTGTTCAGCGAGTACGGGGAGGTGGTCAGCTGCTATCTGCCACGCAACCCCAACAACCCCTCCACATGCCGCGGCTTCGCCTTTGTCCAGTTCAAGCACTCGTTTGCTGCAGACGCGTGAGTGGGCAGCAGCACCTGCACACCCACTCCTGGCTGCAGTGAGCTGTGCTGCATGCAGCCGCAGCCCCACATCCAACTCAACTGCGTTAACCTTGGCGCAACCCAGGCGCGTACATGGGCTGTTGAGGTGCGCCTGCATGGTCCATCTGCCTCAGGCTACGCTGCTTCTGCCTGCAGTGCTTTCCGAGCCCTCGACCAGACTGAGCATGCCGGCATAGGCAAGCTGCTCATATCATTCTCAAACCCCGTCAAGGCCAGCGAGTATCCACCACGCACAAACGCCAGTGGTGGCGGTGGCGCAGCTGCTGGGTCGCAGCAGCGACAGGCGCAGCAAGCGCAGCAGCGAGGCGGAGGTGGTGGTGTCAGTAGCCGTAACTCGGCGGCGCAAACTGGCTCTGCTGGGATGGGGCGTGGTGGAGGCAGCAAGGCAGCGGCTTCCGTCAGCACCTCAATGGTGGGCAGGCTGCCCACTGGCGCCCCATTGGTGAGAAGACGAGGGGCGAACGGCTGCCCTGCCCAGCAACGCTGCCGTGTTGTCAGTTGGTCTGCTGCGGTTGTCAACTACCTGCTGGCAGCTTTAGAAGGCGCCATACATTTCCGGCCAACGTGCCATTGCCGTTCTGCCGTTCTGCCAACACTGCACGAACCCCTCCCCCTGTGCACAGGGCCGTGGCGGCCTGTCGGGGCCCATCATCCTGCCGGCCTCGGCAGTGGTGCGTCCTCCACCGCCGCCGCCTCCTGCCCCCGGACTGATGCAACAGCAGGCACACGCGGCGGCGCTGCAACAAGCGCAGGCGGCCGCCGCCATGCAGCAGCGGCTGGCCATGCAGCAGCAGATGATGATGCTGCAGCAGCCATGGATGGCGATGCAGCAGGCGTTGATGCAGCAGCAGGCGGCAGCTGCAGAGGAACTGCGTGCCAAGCAGGCTGAGCTGGAGGCGCAGGCGGCGGAGGTGGAACGCAAGCGCAAGGAAGCGGAGGAAAAGGCGGCAGCAGAGGAGAAGGCCCGGCGGGTGAGCGATACGGAAAAGGGGAAGGGCAACGTTACAGGGGCTGAAGCCTGGGTGCTGGATGGGCAACAAGCGCCCATGACAATTGACAAGCTTGTGGGGTCGCTGGTATCACATGTGAAGAAGTTAGCGCAACATTTCGAGTGAAGGACAAGGTGTCGGTTTGTGCCCCATCACATCCATAACAATATCCGGGCTGCTGCTGACTGCCTGCCAACACCGCTGTTGCTGCACATGTAAGGTATGACTGACCCGGCACCGCCACCCCATCCGTGATGGCGCAGGAGGCTGAGTACGCGGCCAGGCTGGGGTATGGCCTCGGCGCCTTTGGCGGCATGGGCGCTCCCGGGGCCCTTGGCGGTTTTGCTGCCAACCCCATGGCTGCCATGGCAGCTGCTGCTGCTGCCGGGCTGCCTGGCTTTGGAGCCGCATTTGGAGGCGGGCTGAGCACAGCTGGGCTGGGTGCGGGCATGGCTGCTGGCATGGCAGGCCTGGACAGCGGCGGTGGTGCTGCAGCTGGTGCCGGCGCCAGTGCTGCTGCTGGTGCTGGCGGTGGTGGCGCTCCCGCTGGTGGTGGTGGTGGTGGCAGTGGTGCTGGTGCCACTGGCGCAGGCCGCAGCAGCCGAGTAGCAGGGTATGCTGAAGAAGCTGATAACACCGCTTACGAGCGACTTTATGGGAGTGGTACCTCCCGCCACACCAGCCGGGGAGGCGGCTATGGCGGTGATGACGGCGGCAGCGCTGGCTACGACAGGGGGCATGGTGGTGGCGGCGCTGGCTATGACAGAGGACTAGGTGGTGGCAGCGCTGGCTATGGCGGTCGGGGCGGCAGCGATGCTTATGGCGGCCGTGGCGATGACATGTATGGCAGCCAGGGCGGTGGTGATGTGTATGGCCGTGGCGTTAGTGAAGTTTATGATTACAGGGGCAGTGATGACGCATACGGTGGGCGCAGCGGTGGTGACGTGCACGGCAGCCGTGGTGGCAACCAGCGTGGCGGGCGTGGTGGCAAGCGCAACACTGGCTACCAGGTGGGTAGGCTGTGTGTTGCGAAGTTAGAAGGGCGACCTGTTGACCTATGGCTTAGCATGCCACCAATCTGAAATGTCAGTCATGCTTCTGCCAGTATACATCATGTGTCGCCTGCCTGCTAGGCATCTGCTTGTCGTGACGACTGCTACACTGTATTACAACAGCCCAAACCACAGCTCAACTGCCCTCAGCCCCTCAGCATTGAGTGTCTGGTGGCTGTTAGAGCAAGCAGAAAGCACTGTTCCCATCTCCTTGGCGGCTGTGCAGGGTGGGGACTCCTACAGCTACCCGCCCAAGCGCCCCCGCTACTGATCGATCCGCCTGTTGGCACCATCAGCCTGCGCTGCCTCATTTGATGGTGCTGGCTATCAGCCTGCCTATTCAGTAGGAGCCGCTGTTGTGATGCTTCCCTCCTTATGCTTGTATCGTGACTGTAAAGCCCTCACGGCGACACCCCTTCCTTGCGCCCGCGTTCCCTTGATGTAAGCTTTCATGTTCACACCGTATCAGCCTGCGCACGTTGACGTGCCCCTTCACAAATTACTTGGCGCCACCAGTTGATTCCAGTCGATTCCAGTCATTTCGGTTGGCACAGTTTTGCCTTTTGTTACGATTTGAGCAACCGCCACCAGCGACAGGATACACATACGCATTCACTTCGTTTTACATTGTTTGCAAGTACACCATATTCATTTGCATCCCTCGTCAAGAATCCACAGGGCATACAACAACTTGTGGATTATTGATAATCCACACCTGGAATAACTGTTGTCCCCGTGCAGCATTTCGATTAGTCATTCCTGACCAGTGGCTGAAAAACATGTGGGGTCAACATAAGTCCACATCTAACGGGTTTCTTTCCTTGCAGCATTGCACTTGTTTGACCAAGGACCGCTTGTGGAAAATCACAGTACCCACATCCAGAACTGAATTTGTTTCCTTGCACCATTGCACTTATGCGTGCCCTTCCGTGGCTGCTGAGTGTGGTAGCCGGCGGATTTTCACCAAGATTATTCCCCAAATGAGTCCCTTTTACCCCTTTCAGTGCACAATCTGCAGTTCACTCTCTGACAACGCTGCCAGTGAACTTACCTAGTTGTTTGCCTAATACTGGCAAATTTACAGCTAACACAGCTATCTGCTGGCCGTCAAATGGCACTCCAGTACAGCTTAGAAAACTTCTGTTCTTGCCTGGCAGGCAATCAACAGTTCATGTGTTGACATCTTCGTACAAAACATGCGCTCGTTTACAGCTATTACACTCCGCTGTCAATATGCCATTCAAATGTTGCTGAGCCGGCAGCTGACCACAGCTGACCGCAGGTGCTGAATGCCAGGCCCACAATCGCCTCGCCCTCTGCATGAGCGCTCAGCTCCGCCCATGCCTCAGTCTCCAGGCGCAGCAGGAGCACGCTGCCTCTGGAGGTGCCCAGAGCCAGCAGGTCCTCCTTAGGATGCAGGGCCAGAGATGTGATGGTAGATGCGCCGGACAGCGGCGCCAGCAGCGTCTTGATGATTGCCCGCGTGCCATAATCGAACAGCAGCAGCTGGCCAGCGTCGACTGGGTTGGTGCAGTAGAGGTGGCTTGGGTGGGCATGAGAAAAGACGACCTGCACTGCAGGTGCTGCTGCTGTACTGCTTGCGGTTGCTGCACCTGAACCTGCCATTGCAGGTTCACTGTTGGCAGCTGCAAGCAGTGCTTGTGCAGTGCTCAAGGCAGCTGATGAGGCAAGTGCTTCCCCAAAACCGAGGTGGGCTATAGTGTGGACTGCTGCGTTTTTGGTCCAAGCAGCCCTGCACACCACCAGGTCTTCGTGTCCACACATCACAAACAGGCCGCTATCCATGGGGTGCACCACCATGTCCGTCACAGGGAAGTTGGAGGGGCACAGCCGCCCACTGTCCTGGCGGCAAGCATACTGCATAATGCGGTGTGCAACCTGGCCGTTGCTGCCATCCAGCACGTACAAGGCACCGCTACTGCAGGCAGGGGGGACACAGACGCGGGCAGATTGTGAGCTATACAGCAGAGATCGTGACATACGCAGGTCAAGCCAAACAGGCAGGGAGCCGAAGCACAGTGCTGGCAGGAATGGGCCATCATTGGCAGTCTTGCATTACATCAAGTCGTTGCTGCTTACGAGAGCAAGGCTTGACCCGCAGCATGACCCACACACTTCTCACCAGTAGGCCACCACGATTTTGCATCCTCTCATGCGCTGCACGATAGCCAGGGCAGCCACGCCTCCCTGATCGCCTGCTGCGGCTGCCTTCCAACGCATGCTGGCAGAAGCTGTGTCAAAGAGGCAGATGGAACCGTCACGGTAGGCAGCAGCACAGCAGGAGGCATCATCGGATAGGCTGGCATGAGTAGCATTTGCCGGCATGCAGAACTCAAGTGCAGGCAACTGCCTCTGGCTGCTTCCCTCGCCCTGCAAGACAAATGTGGGCAGGCAAAGACGCCATAGTTATATAAGCAGATACGTGTGCGCCCAGTCAGAACCAGCATTGCTGTTAGGCACCGTTCCAGGAGGCGAAATGGGGATGCATGGCACAATTGAGCACTCACCAGGTGCCAAATGGATATGCCGGAGGCGCATGCAAGAGCCGCCGTGGCTGGGATGTTCTTCCAGGGTGCACCAGGGACCATTTTCCAGCTTTGCATGCTATGTTGCTGCCCACAAAGTAGTACACTTGGCTGAGCAGTTGAGCCCAACTGCCAGAGCGTGCCGCAAGCAGTGGCTGCTGTTACCTTGCGATCGTGGCCATCGACTTGCAAGCTGACAACAGCTCCGTCCAACTGTTCGCAACACAGGATGCGCCAGCTGCCCTGATTTCCAGCTTCCATCTCCTGGGCCAGCAGCACACACCCGCTGGCAGTTCCCACCGCACACAGCTGCCCTGCTGCGCTTAAACAGCTTACCACCTGTTCGGGCAGCTCTGCCAGCAGCACAGGGTTGTGGGCATCCTGGCCTGCATCCACTGACAGCCGCCACACACGGCCGCTGTCATCACCAACAAACACAGCGCTGCCTGCATCTGCTGTGACCTGCTGCACATTCAGCCCCTCGTCGTTGCTGCTGCTGCAAGCGGTGGATGATACTGCACATGCCGTCAGGGCGAGGCTGCGCAGTGTGGCAGGCATGTGGACTGTGGTGCTGCTTAGGGCCTCTGATTCAAGCACCCACTCCGCGAGCCCCTGACTGCTGACTGTATAGAACGTTGGCTGCTCAGCACCAGCATGCCATGCCACGCCTGTGACGGCCACTGGCAGCTGCACCCCTGCCACCAGCTGCGATGGCTGAGGGCCAACCGACCACAGCACCAGGGTTGTTACCGAGGATGCACTGCTGGAATGGATTGACATAGTGACCAGCAGCGAGCCATCAGGGCTGAATGCCATGCGCTGCGACCAGGAACGTCGGAAAGGAACGACACGTGAAACAATACTGCATGCTTTTGCACTTGATGTGCTTGGGACCACAGTAACACTGGGCGGTCATAGAGGGGAGCCCCCGGCCCCACCCCCACCCCATCCCACGCCAGCTGCTTAACATGCCACATGCGCTTCTAATGCACCAAGCAGAACTTGGGATAAAGAAGTGCAGCAGGCCCTACCTGGACAGAATAGGAGTGGTGGCTGAGCACAGACAGCACAGCACCACTCCGCAGATCCACCAAGTGCGTCTCAGCGGTGCTGCCATGCCCCGGTGCCGGCTCCGCAGCCGCCGCTGCCAGCCAGTCATGCACTGCCAGCGCGGTGATGTTGCGCGGCAGTCGGGCCAACTGGCGTTGTTGCCTCAACAGGTCCCAGTCCAGCAGCACATTGCCTGCAACATACACCAGCTGCTGCTGCTGCTTTCCCGTGTGCTGCTGTTGCTGCAGTTGCAGCTGCAGTTCTGATCCTGTCGGCATCTCTGCTCGTGCTTGTAGGCAGAAGCCTGCCTGAGCATTGAAACCCAGCACCTGTTTCACAGCGGGTGTTGGCGGTAGCAGATGCAGCTGTTGGCAGTGCCAGTATGGGGGGATACGGTGGGTGGGCACTTCAGCATCCACCCAGGAAGCGGAGCGCTGTGGCTGCTTTGCAGCACCAAGGCCTGGCACTTTGTTTGGAGAGGTGATGCGCAGCTGCTTCTGCTGCCGCACAACCTTTGCACAGCGCTGGTAATGCGTGGCGGTTACAATCAGGGAGGCCTCGGGCAGCGGCACTGGCTGCTCCCAGAATGCAAGGTCCCGACGTCTGCCACGGATGGGGGTGGCTGGCACGCTGGCGCTCTGCTGCCGGATGCCATGCGTAGCCTTGCCTTGCACGGCAGTTGGCGCCACGGGCTGCTTGGCCAGTGCAGCAGGGGCGCTCGGCGGCCGATGCGACAGGTGCTGCAGTACTGCTGGCAGGGGCCTGGGGGCAGGAGATTCCACACCTACCACTTCAAGATCGGGCTGAGGCGTCTGGGTTGGGCTTCCCCGCTGCTGTTCAAATTCACTTGCCTGCCCTGATGCTGATCGGCGTGCTGGCGATGCTGGTACAGGTGCTGATGATGGTGCTGGTGCTGTTGGTGCTGGCGCTGGTGTTGGTCCTAGCGCTGGCTCTGATGGGCGTGCCGATGCCCGAGGAGCAGGGAGTACGGCAGTTGTGCAATCCACTTGCAACTGATTCATGGAACGCCTCCCGCCGCTCAGCGCAGGTTGCCCGTCAGGCACCCGCGCTGTTGTGCATGCTGCACCACAGCCCACCACAGCTGCGACTGCCTGTATGGTTGATGCAGCGGCGCTGTGTGCATCACCGTGGAAGCTCCAAGAGCATACCTCCCCCTGCTGCCCCACAGTCGCCAGTTGCTGGCTGCCGCCACTGGTGCCGCTGATGCTGGAAGGCACAAACACTGCATCCAGCACCACACTTCCCAGCATCGCAGCCAGCTCCTGGCAGGGTAGGCAGCGGATCACACCAGCAGAAGTAGAAGCTGAGCAGCCTCCAGGTTGCGCCAGCTGATGCAGCGCCTGCAGGCCCCACACCTTGAGCTGGCCGCTGGTGCTGGCTGTCACAAGGAAACCAGCAGAAGGGTCCAACACTGCGGCCGTGCATACCCCGCTCAGGCAGCAAGGAACGTCCAACACCAAGCTGCCGTCTGCACAGCTGTAGCCAAGCAACCGCCCTTCGTGTGTCACAGCCAGCACATAACTGCTGTTGGGCAGCAGCAATAGCTGCACCACCTGGGTGTGCCCAGCCACTGGCACCTGCAAACAGGGCAGCATGCTGACCAAATTGTACACCGTGATCACCGGCTGCCCCGCCTCACTCAGCACACCATTGCCTCTGCCCCTAATGGCTGCCGACTGGCCCCTGCTGGAGCTGCCACAGCCTCTGCAGCGTTGGCTGCTCAGCGCAACTGAAGCCACAGCCAGCAGATTGCCGTCCTGGCTGACTGCCATGGCTGTGGCGTGCAGCGGGAACCCCGCCTGTATGAAGGTGGTGGGCAGGTAGCTACGCTTGGTGTCATAGGCGCAGACGCAGCCATCATCACCTGCAGAGCGGGAAAACAAATCGATGCAACCCAACTCAAAGCAGCCATGGTGAAGAAAAATTGCCCCGCTGAAGTGACACGCTGCTGGTTTTGCACTGCTTCAGGGTGGTGGCCTGCCTTACCCAGGCTCAGCAGCATCCTGCCATGGCGTGCGTACGCCAACCGGGTGATGTGCCCCGAGTGCTGCCGGGTTTCTTGCAGCAGCTCAGCACTGCCGGCATGAACGGTGCACAGTGTGCCGCCGTGGAAGCCGCACGCCACCTCAGGCATGTTTGGATGGCAGGCCACACTGCAGATACAAATGCGAGAAAGCGGGGCAGACTGTGCATTGCTAACTAGCACAGTCACATCCACCACAACCTGCCAATACCGACTGATGCACCTGACGGCAAACTTGTCACAGAGCAAGTCTTGCATCCTGCACGGTTGGCACGCTGCTCTCAAAGCATGCATACCTTAGCACTGTTTGTCCTGCGGCAGAGAGCTCCAGCAGCTGCTGGTGGCTGCCAGCATCCCACATCCGCACTGTGCCATCAGCACCAGCAGTGCAGTACTTTGCTGCCGTGTGCACATCCTGCCCCACCAGTGCTACAGCATGCACCCCTGCCGTGTGGGAGCGCAGGAGGGTGGTGTAGGCTTGGGAGGAAATGTTCAGAAGGCTGAGCGCCCCACAGGCAGTTCCCACTGCCGCTTGCAAACCATCTGGTGAGAGCGCAATGCCTGCAGGGGGGCAACCAGGGTCAAGAGAGGCTTGTGGCACACATGCAAGCTTTGTACGGACAAAACTTCCCTGCAACCTTCTGCAGCCAGTCCCAGTACCAGGCTCCAGCCTGCACTCCACTTGGGCCCCATCCCGCACTGAACTTCACCAGTGGTGCAAGAACAACCAACGCCCCTCCGCTGCCTTCCCACCTGTGACTGCACCCTCGTGTGTTGCCTCCATGTAGATGTCCCGCAGGTCACTGCCCCACACACGCAGCAGGCGGTCGGTGGAGCCCGTCACGCAGAAGCCGTCGTGCACCGCCAGCGCGGAGACCGCTCCTGAGTGCACCTGAGCCACTCCCTCCACCGTCCGCCTCTCCACATTGATGGTGTAGAGGGACCCTGTACGGAAAGCATGCCGTTGAACAGGCAAAGAGGTATGATGCTGGGATGTTGTGTTGATGGAACAGCACAATCAGTCTTGCCATGCAAGAACAGCGCCAGTTTATCTTTAGCAACCATGTGTGCGGTTTACACACGACTTGCACCAACAAGCTCTCACCAGATATGCCCCCCACGAACAACCGCCGTGCCTCCAGCGGCCGTACCCTCAGTGTTTGCTCAAAAGCCAGGCAGGTGAATACCTCGCCCACAGCTGCGCAGGCACTGGCGCTGGTGCCGCTGCTGTATGGCCTGCGCAGCGCCTGCACACCTTCCATTGGCACCGACACACCACGAAGTTGCCCACCACACAGCCTGCACCACAATGTGACGCATAAAAAGTCCAAAGTTTGTCAAGTGCTGCAAGCAAAGTGCTGGATGTGACCCACACAGCAGCCTGCACCCAGCCATTGCAAAGCATCCAGCCAGGGCATGCGGTGCATCCAGTCATGTCAGCGCTACCTGTATATGCGGATGCTATTCTTGCCACAGGTGACCAGCCCGCTGGGGTCACAGGGGACAAACTTAACAGCCTGTATGTTGTACGTGCTGGCTTGCCTGACCAGCTCCACAGATGGCCCCCGGCCGCTGCCACCCATGCTGTTGCTGCTGCTCCAACTATCAGAAGCCCAGCACGCCGACACATCCCAGCACACCAGCTCCTGCCGCCCCTGGGCATCCACCCCGGCAGTTACCAGCAGGTTGCCATCAGGGCTTACGTCAAGGCACAAGGTGTCCCCAGCATGGCCTGCAGAAACAGGTCACCCCCTCACATGTTCCACCCTGCCAGCAATGCACAGCACGCGGGAGCCAGAGTGCCTGAGTGCAGCATGCTATTGAAGGCATCTGACCAGCCTGGCAGACATGCCTGGTACTCTGGCCACACAGCACCCCTGGCGGAAGTCCCATAAATGCAGCAATGTGCCCGGCCCCTCCTGCACAGATGCCAGCCTACTGCCATCGGCACTCAGGGCCATCGCGCTCACAGCCCAAGTGTGTTGCTGCAAGTGACGCTGCCACCCATTCTGTGCCTGCATGCCAACAATCACAGAGCCTGCACCAAACACAATCTCCTGGGCAGCATCAGGGCCGCTGCCTGGCACCCAATGCAGCAGGCCAGGGGCACGGTTGCCGGAGAAGGCTCCAATTCGCTGCAACTGTGCGATGGGAGCCGGATGCAACTCCATCTGCAGCTGCTGCTCTGCTCCTTTCACAGGGGCGTCAGTGCGCTTGGTGGGCCGCGCCTTCCGCTGTAGAGCTGCCAGCGGCAAAGGCGGGCAAGGGGAGGTGGAGCACCGCCTGGGGGATGCTGCTGGTGCCCCCAATGGTTCCTCTGGCACCCACAACACCTGGGCTTTTGACACATCAAAGGCTGATGTGAATGAGAAGTCAGCTGGCAGGGTCTGCAGAGGCACTTGTTAATCTATCAGCAGAACAGGAGGCATACCCGGCTGGCAGTCTCAGGTTGTTGAAGAAGCAGTTCTTTGCACCTGGCGAAACATGTTGTACTGGCAAGCAACGACCCCCACCTGCCAGTCGTAATGGACGTCGGAAGTGAAGGCCCCTCGCACAGTCATGTTTGCACACAGGTGCAGCGCCCGCAGCTTGGCATAGGGTGAGCGGCTGGCCTGTTGCGCCAGTGCAGCCAGATCCAAACCCAACAGCACCCAGCTGTTGTGTGCGGCAGGCAGGAAGACCTGGACGCCACTGCGCTTCATGCGCGCGCTCTGCTGTGTGGCATACAGGTTGCTGAGAGAAATGCGGTGCAGTCCACGGTTGGCCGCTGTGATGTCAGCATGGATGACAAATGGTCTGCCCACTTCCATGCGTAACTGCAGGTACAGGAAACGCCCCGTGGCCCCTAGGCTGTCCTCACAGCGCCGCGGCAAGCGCACACTGTTGGCAGTAGGAACGGTGCCTGCCAGACGCACCACCACGCGGCCAATGCTGCGGTCCTGCAGGACAGAGCAAGGTCATCAGGGCGCAGTAAGGCGGCAGCTTGCCTAGCGCCTGTTCCGTGCCCACCAATGCACGCGTGAACGCCTGGGGAATGGCTATGATCGTCTTTACTTACCACGGCAGTGCTAGCATCACCGGCCTTTTTAAAATCGCCCCGTGGCCACGAGTCAATGCCGCACTGCCGAAACAGGTCTGTGCAACCCCCCGAGCCTGTGGACTGTCTGCGTTTCATTGCAGCCAATTGTGGAAGCGTTTGCAGTGTGTGTCAGGAACGCGCTGCCGGCGCCCCTCGTCTCAAGCAGTTAGACACCCGCAAATGGCCTCTCTCTCCGATACTTGGGGATAGTCATACAGTTATGTCAGTGATGGTAAGGTCAAGTGACCGGGATGCAACTGTAACAAGAGACAGTGACCTCGTCAATGCGACAGAGACATGCGCGGCTGAGCTGGCGCTGTGCATAGGTTTGTGTGTATATAGCCCTGTTGCTTTGCGCATGCTTTTGCTATCGCTTTGACTTCGTCGTCTGCTGAGTTGAAGCAAGTTGCTGCAGCGAAGGCGGAGGCTTAGGTATAGCGACAGTCTCCTGTGAAGCAAGTAGCAGGCTTTCTAGCGATATCGCAGTAGAAAAGAACCCAGGCAAGCAGGCGCGTTGCGCAAGGGTGGCCTTCGCAGGCATGCATGCTGCACCCATTGTCGCCGCTGCTGCCGCTGCCAACACCTAGTTGCAAGCCGGTGCAGCAGGCATCGTTCGTGGTTCTGCCTGCCATGCCCCAGTACCCATATCGGCCGTTTTTCATGCGTGCAGTATGGGTAAGAGCCTACGGCGGCACAAAAAGCACAAACCACGCATCATCAAGCGGCAGAAGAAGAAGGCGCATGTGAAGAGCAGCGTGCCGCAGGAGCTGGTGCACAACGCACAGCAGATTGAGGAGAAGCTGGGTGCCGGGTGAGATGCTTCTGCTGGCACGTCGCGACAGCTAAGGTCTGCCTTGCCACCCTGGCCAGCAATCTCGGTATGTCAACCTCCCATGTGTCTCACTGCTGCCTTCCCGCTACCTTGCGCAGGCCCCTATGGGACGAACAGGACCATGTGGAGGGCAATTACGAGCGTGCGGGGTTGGTGGCGGATGTGAATGCAGCCTTTGGGCGCAACCGACGACGAGATGTGTTGCAGGAGAAGGCGGAACAACATCCGGAGCAGCTGGACCAGGAGCCCGATGATGAGTTCAAGGCAGCATGTGCACAGGTATGCGCCAGTCCATGCACAGGTATGCTGAAAGGTGGCAGCAGACGTGTACCTATTGAATGGATGTTTGGACAAGCCTTTGCTGCAGGTGGGGACTCGCTAGGCTTGGGCATGTCGTGCGCCTTCACCAACTTTTGGCACGGCCTGCGCTTGACTTGCCATACGTGCACTTTGTGCTGTCCAGCCGCCTAGCTTTTCTCTGCTCTCTGTCACCCAACAGTGATGTCCTTCTCTCTGCCTTGCAGATGAGGAGCACAGGCAAGGTGGTGCCCAAGCGGCTCACCACCCACCAGTGGCAGATTGTAACGCGATTAATAGATCGCCATGGGGATGACGTGGCAGCGATGCAGCGCGATATCAAGCTCAACACCATGCAGGTAGGCACTAGCGCTGTACAGCAGGCGCGCACCTTCTTTGCTGACGTGCTGGCTGTTCCGGTCTCTAAACCTGTTGCGGACGCACCAATTTTTGCAAACAGTATTTTGCGGCTTGGAGTTCTGCCTCTATCTGCGTGCAAGCTTGTTTGCGTATGTTTGCAGCACTCAGAAGGCGTGTTGCGGCAGCTTTTAGAATCCTACCGCTATTGGGGGCCTGGCGCTGGTGTTGACTTTAGAGTTCCGCAAAAGAGGCTGTGGTGACTCCTGCAATGAACGCTCGTCCCGCTCTGCAAACCCTGCTGCTTCTGCTATTATACTTCTGCCCCACCTTCCTGCTTGCCATTTTCTCCTCGCCCCACCCTTCACTTCGCTTTGCCCTGGTACGTGTAAATCACTCATGTAATGTTGTTTACCAGTTGCATAGGGTCGGTGGCGGCATTTACCACCTCGTTTGGCAGGATTCGTAGAACTAAATTGTACACTCTTGGTTTGTTGGTAGTACTGAGTTCCCAACGGCGTGGCAATGCAATGCGCAGTGCAAAGAGTTGTTGGGCTGGAAGGGGGCGGGTAAGTAAGACAGACAAAGACAGCGAACAGGATCTAGGGTGGCAAAGAGGAGGGGAGCAGCAAAAGGGGTGGCTAGGAAGAGCGCCCCAAGCAAAAAATGTGACAGTGGTTAATAAGAAAAGATGCCAACCAGCAAGCCTGCAGTCAGGCAGCACGCCCTGTACAGTTGGGACCGAACAGCGACAGGGCTAATGCATGGTGGACAAGTCCATACTGGCACGCGGTGTCGCAATCACAGCCAGCGAGCTGGCATGCAGCCAGCTGTTTTTGCGCTCGATGCGATGCAGCGGCGCCGTTCGGGTCGTCACAGCACAGTGTATGCATTGCATGTGGCCAGCACCGCAGAACTCAGTAGAGAAGCACCGTCTTGCCCTTGGCCTCCTTCTCCTTCTGGATGCGCTCCCGCCGCTGCCGCAGGCGGGAGGCCACATAGAAGGCCATCTCCAGCGCCTGCTCCGCATTCAACCGCGGGTCGCAGTGGGTGTGGTAGCGGCTGCTCAGGTCAAGCTCGCTCACGCACGCGCCACCACCAATGCACTCGGTCACATTGTCGCCTGCGAGGAGTGGGGGCGGGGTACGCCAGGTTAGCAAGCTGGAATGGAATATCGACGTGCTGCAATTACGCCAGACAGATAACTACAGCGAAGAACCTGGCTGGATCTCATTCAGCGTGCGAGCAAAGCGATTCATGCAAGCTCACGCATCAATGTCAACATTCCAAGCAATCTAACCCTCAAGAGCCCCCCGGCTGCTGCTCCTCGACAACTGAAACACCAACTGCTGTGTGACAACCTATGACAGGATCCGGCCGCTATTTTTATAGCTTGAGCTCACCCGTCATTTCCAGATGAATGCCGCCGGGCACCGACCCGCACTCCTCATGCACATCGAAGAAGGCTTCCACCTCCGCCTTGATGTTGTCGTACCGCCGCGTTTTGTACCCCTGCACCTCCTCAGTGTTGCCGTGCATGGGATCGCATACCCAGGCAACAACCTGGCCCGCCTGCAAAGGGCAACAGGCATGGAACATAGACCAACGACAGCACAGGAAAGCAAGTTGGTGTGGTGAAACCCAATGTTTGATAGCCCTCCCTCCACTAGGCCGCTGCACAGTTCCCCAACCGGTTCTCACCATCCGTGCATTCAGAGCTGATTCATGTTGCCCCACCGAGCCCCAACGCATCGCACCTGCTGCACTGCCTCAATCAGCGTTGGCAGCTTCTCCCGCAGCTTCTTGGCTCCCATACGCACAATAACTGCCAGGCGGCCGGGTGTGTTCTCAGGGTTGAGAGTGGCGATGAGCGCAACCAGCTCTGAAGGATCCATCTTGTCGCTCACCTGCACCATTCAGTGCGGCGCAAAAAACATTGGCAGAAAGGTGAGCATGTGCAGCCCAAGAGAGCAGCAGAAGAGGGCAGGCGCTAGCAACATGTGCAGGTGTGGCTCAAGATGCCGTCAAATTTTCCCGCAGGCCAGAGGGGAAATGCAGGCTACAACCATAGGGCCAGCAGAGCGGAGTTACAATGCTTCTATTAAAACCACCCCGCACAAACCAAAATCACCACTGGCTGCTTACAGGTTCAAACGCTATACCCACTTTGAAGCGGGGCGTCCACATCCCAAGTTCAGCCTGGCAGCATTCCAACACCATCACGCACCTTGACGCCGATGGGATTGCCGATGCCGCGCAGGTATTCCACATGAGCATTGTCCAGCTGCCGAGTGCGCTCACCGCACCACAGGAAGTGTCCGCTGCAACCATACCAGAGGCCGGTGGTGGAGTCCTCACGAGTGAGAGCCTCCTCGTAGTCCAGCAGCAGGCACTGCACGAAAAACCAGGGCGAGGGAAAAGGCACGCGGGTAGGTGGAAGGGCCGCAGTAGCAAAGACACGCGGACAGGTGAAAGGACCGCAGCGGAAGGGTTGGGCAGACACCAGCATCAGCGCAGCTGTAAACTAAGCACTGCAAAACACAAAGCAGTGCCAAGCAGAAGCACAGGAAGCCGGTGCTCGTTTGGCAGCCAGAGACCAGAGCCGAACAGCAACAATCGTTGCTCAGCGCCACTGCAGCACTAAATTGTGCCATTCAACCATGCAACCTTTTTTGTAAAGTGCCTTGCAACATCGTTGCAGTACTCAACGAAAATCAAAGAAAACTGCTGCAACTGCGCCCCTGGGTGTCCCGCCACCGCCGACAGGCTGCCCTGCCTGCCCTATGCTGTAAGTCTTGCCTTGGTATTTGCACGCCTGCACCCCACCGCCCCCCCACCCCCCCACCCCTCCACGCACCACCACCACCATGCACGCATGCAGTGTTCACCTCATGCGACACGTAGAACTCTGTTTCCTTCATCACACTGCTATTGACGTCCAGGCCGCAGGCATTCATGAAGGCAATGGCCTCATCCACACGCTTGGCAAGGTCGGTGTAAGCCTTGCCCTCGTCCGAGTTCTGTGGCACAGCAGGGCATGGGAGGGGCAAGAGAAGGGAAGGGTTGCTCCACCAAGGTGTGATAGGTCCAGGCAGGTAAAGGTGGCTGGAAAAATGGGCAGCTTGGTCCAGCGGGCAGGTTGAATGTTTCCTGCCGCAATACGGCACCACAGAAGCCTGCTGCCAGGGCTGCATTTCACTCCAGCCATCTGCAGAACGGGGCCCCCAGCTGCTGCCTTGAATGTGCCATGATTTACCCAACCTGCTCCTGCCAACAGCAGGCTTCTGCAGCTGGCAACCCCTCCCAGGCTGTCGCTAGCAAATGTGCGCTGTGCTCACCGCCATGAAGTCCAGGTTCCACTTGGTCACCCGGTCCAGCCCCGCATACCCGCCTGTGGCAAAGCCACGCAGCAAGTTAAGGGTGGCTGCGGATTGGTTGTATGCGCGGACGAGGCGCCAAGGGTCGGGCACGCGTGCGTCGGCAGTGAAATCTGGTCCGTTGATGATGTCTCCGCGGTAGCTGGGCAGCTGCACGCCATCCTTCTCCTCCATATTCGCGCTGCGGGGCTTGGCAAACTGGCCCGCCAGGCGACCTAGCTTGACCACGGGCACGCCGCCGCCGAACATCATCACTACTGACATTTGCAGGATGAGGCGGAAGAGGTCGCGGATGCGGTTGGCGGAGAACTGGGAGAAGGCCTCGGCGCAATCGCCGCCTTGTAAGATGAAGGCATCGCCCGTAGAGCACTTGGCCAGCCGCTCTTGCAGCGTGCGGCACTCGCCCGCAAACACTAGGGGCGGGAAGCTCGCAATCTCGGCACATGCCTTCTTCACCTCCTCCTGCAGCCAGTCACGCAGGCACAGGTGTGACAAGGTGAAAAGCAATCGGTCACTGTGAGTCCCTGGCTGCTTGTGTCTTTTCGCATGGTGGCAAGGTCGATACGATCTTTGTAAGGTTGCAAGCATGTCGTGTTCGGCAATCCGCAATCAGCAAGTCCAAGAACTCCACTGGACCCAGACTCCTCAAAGTGCAGCAGGGGGGTCAGATTAAGTGCAGTCTGCAATCTGGCAGGTCTGGCACTTGAGTGGGAAACAGCCTATGTCAGCTGACAGCCTGTGATCTGATTACTACAATAAATGTGTTGTTGCAAATTTTGTGAGCCCAAGACTTGGACCAACCCCTACTCACTGCCGCCTGCCGCCAATGTGGTGCATGCCCTCTAGCGCGCCGCACCGCTGCCTTCCATTACCCCTCTTCGCACCTTATCAGGGTATGAGGGCTGCTGCAAAGCGGTGTAGCTCCTCCAGCTGGTGTTGCTCCATTTCTGCAGGTGATCGCTGTCGCTCATGAAGGGCACCGCTGCCGGTGGCTCAGCCACCGCGCGAGTCACCCGAGCCAGCCGCGCTCCAGTGGTGCGGCCAATGGGCCTGCCGGCGGTGGGAAGGGGAGCCCCCCGCAGTGCTGCACTCTGCGTCTGCATGGCTGCACACGCGTTTAAACTGATGAAAGAAATGCGATTGCCCAGAAGAGCGCAGAGACCTGTTCTTTCTGAGGACCCAAGCCGAGCTGGCACACGTGATCCGGGTAAAAGTATGTTCTCAGCTCAATTAAGGTCTAGCTGCAGTGAAACTAGCTGCACAGGACCAGTGGCAGGGCTGCTTGGGCCGCTAGCACCGCCTACTGCTCCTATAGGATGGTAACACCAGCTGGGTCAGGGCAGCAACGATTTTTACAGCAAGCTGAAGATTTTAGAGCAGTCTTAACGGTGCGTCCCACCGTGACCATCAATGCTACACTGAGATCCCTTCACTGCCTGTCGGGAGCCGCTAGTGGGCGGCGACGTTGCGCGAGGCCATGCTTCCTCTCCCAGCCCAGCTAACATATTAGTGTGCCAATTCCCTCGAGTTTGTGGTCCAACTACAGGAGTGGATCAAGGACCACAAAATATTTGGAGCCACGCTGGCCGAGCTGGCGGGCCAGCTGGCAGTTTTGAAGCCACCACCGAGTGGCAGCCGTGCAGGACCCAAGGGTGGCACTAAGGGCCCCTCGGACCTGCTACAGCGGGTGGCAGGCCAAGCCCCCACTGGCCGTTTGCAGTCTTACATTGATGGCAATCTGCACACCACTTGCCTGCAGCGCCATCTCCCTGAACAGCTGGACCAGAATCTTCAGTTGCTGGGCATCCTGGCTGCAGAGATGCGCGGCTTTCTGCAGCAGCTGGAGCGGTTGACTGATGTTGTAACAGCTACCCTGACAGACTTAAATTCTGAAGATGGCACTGACAGCGGCTTGGAAGCAGATGAAGCGCTGGTTATGGCCGCTGCGCTGGATGGGGTGATCAAAGAAACGCATCTGATTGTAAGTATGGCAGAGCAAGGAATTGTGCCACCCCTCATCTTCAACACTTGCTTTTCCATAATGGTCACATATCATTCTGGGCAGATGGCATCTGTATGTTTTGTTATCTAGCAGCCTGCCTGACAAACCACTTTGTGGTTGTGGGTGGTGCAGGAAAAAGCTGCCAAGGGCATTACCCTAACCACGCCTGCAGAGGAAGTGTCTGCGATGGCCACTGTAGTGCAGCTAGAACCCTTTTGGAGCGACGCATTGATGGTGGCACTGTCAGGCAGGCAATGCTGCTTGCGCTACGATTTGCATGTCGTCACTTGCATACGCCGTCGTGCTCCAGCTGCAGTTGAATCTGGTTAGCTTTTTGGCTATCCCACAGAATGCATATTTGACCTGGCTGCAGGGGAGGCCTAAAAGTGCTATTTGTCCTCATTGGTGGTGCAAGCGTACAGTTGCCATCAGCAAGCCAGCAACCTTGTGGATTTAGCAAGGAGTGTTATGCCGTGAGGTAACAGTAAACAGCTGTCGCGCAGCTGTCTGGGACTGTGAATCTGCTAGCACAGCCAACGTTCAACCCACCTGTGCCTGGACGTTGTGGTTGCAGCACACACGAATGGTAGCCTGTGCGCATAGCTTCCCTGGAGTGAGGCATGGAGAGGTGCACACTGCAGGGTCCAAGAGTGCAAGGAGAAATGCCAGCAGCGATTCCGTTGACTGCCAACAGAGGCTGTGCCCACGCTTTGTGCGCTGTACCCACCTGCAGAGCATTAGCTAGTGGAACTCTCGGACAATCGTCGCAGTAGTCCGCGTTTCGCCCTCGCGCCTGTAACATGCGTGCATTGAGATTTCCAGTTCAAGCCAGCGATACGTGACAGGGACCTTTCGCCTGCCATTAAACTGGGGCAATGGCTGACCCAGCGCAATCCCTGGTGCTTGCACTGGGAGGCTTCACCGTATCCGCCGAAACCGAGCACTCAGAGCTGCGGGGTCCGGCCTTGCTCGGCACAACAGCGGCAGCCGCCGTGACCGGTCGGCCTGGTCGCCAGGTTGCAGTAGGGACAGACACGCTGGTGGCTCATGCCAGCACCATCGCCAACACAGTGTTGGAGAACTGGCAGGATGCAGGCAGCGATATGCTGCAAACACAGAGCGAATCCCTAGCCTCGTTGTGCTTTGCCCTCCAGGCCATGCTAGGCCCATGCACCCGGCTGGCGGATACTGAAGAACGCCAGCTGTTCGACCTCGCCTCCTCGCTCTGGGTCAGTCAAGTCTTAATGTGGGCATAGCTAGGAGGCAAGGTCATGCTGCACAAATGAACACATGGGTGGTGTGCGCACCCAAACATGCCTTGCAGGGAGCCAGCCTTCAAGCGCTGTCTGGCGCAGGTGGCGCCACCGCAGCGGCTGTCAGCGCAGCATTGGACCGCATGGGAAGTGATTTGTTTGCTGTGGTCGATGGCGACAGTGACGCCACGCAGGATTGTGCACGATACGTATCATACTTTAGTGGTGCTGCCCGGAGTTGGGCGGCAGCGGGGCAGCGGGAGAAGGCGAAGTGGTGCGTGGAGCGGGCTATGCGCTACTCGCAGCAGCTTGAGGCACTGGTTGCCAGAGAGGACATTGGGCTGGAGCGCAAGGAGGCCTATGTTGTAGCACTGTGCAGCCTGTATCTAGAAGGAGCCAAATCAGCCACCGACAACAAACAGCAGGTGCGGAGGCACGCCCAGTACCCGCTTTATATTTCAAGGAGTTGGCTGATCAATGTGGCATGGTGCAATGGCAGTGCTGCAAACCTAGCTGATTCTGGTGCTGAGTAATGAATGTTCACAGTTGGTAGTTCGTTGATGCCCAGCACCCATTAGAGTTTTCCGTACAATCCACACCCCAACTCTTACCCCTGTGGTTCAGGCTCTGGCAAACAACCTCCTGAGCAGGGCAGTGCAGCTGACCCGGCATCAAGCAGTTGGTCCAGATGCAGCAGCATGCTGTGCCACTGCGGTGGCTGAGCTGCAAGTGGAGCAGGCTGAGCAGATGCTTGCCAAGGGCGGCCCCATGTGCAGCCTGGCTGCCGCACTACTCTCCAGCAGCTATCAGCAACTGACCAGCGAAGCCCTGCAGCAGGTAGTAGAGAACGGCAGTCCCCATCTGACCAACCTGAAAATTGCAAGAAAACAGGTGAGAGGGTGTCCACTCTCAGTGCTCCCCTAGCATCCTAAACCGACAGCTGTGCTTGCAGGCGTGACCTACCGTAAGGCTGCCGCCCTGCAGGTGCTTACACTGTTGTGCAAAGCGCACCTGGCCAGTGGAGATGCCACTCTGGCCTGCAAGGTGCTGGATGCTTTGGAAGCGGAGGTTCCGGGGGCGGCAGCAGCAGAGCGCGACATGCAGCTGCTGTTTGTGGAAGCTACAGTGGCAGCAGGGCGCGCGCCTGAAGCCCTGCGTTTCCTCATGATGATGATGCAACAGCCCAACCTGCCGGGAGATCCTGGCGTGGCTGCTGCTGATGCGGCAGCCACCTTTCTGGCAGGCCTACGGTTAGCGCTCAGGTCCATCAACGACACTACTCTACCCAGCTTTCAGTCAGCAGTCAGCTCGTTTGTGTGGAAAGCTGCCGCGGCATCCCCGCCTACACCCCTGCTCCATCTGGTGCAGGCGCTTCTGGCGCAAGAGCAGGCAAGTGAGGCCGTATGCTGACCCCCCGGTCTGGGTGGCTGGCTCATTGCTAGAGCATCCATGTTGAGTTGTTGCATGCACGGTCAGAGCAGTGCAGTCTTGCAAGCATTGCGGAGAGGGAACATTACCTCTGTTGGCACGTGAACAGACATCCCACACAAGCTTGCGCCTGGCTCCCTGATCCCTGCAGGGTGGTGAGCTTTGCCAGAGGCTCGTGCTGCAGGCGCTCAGTGCGGAAGATGTGTCGGCTTCGCTGCACCGCGATGCTGGAGTGCTGGCGCAGGTGCACAGTCTGCTATTCCACCGCGCAGCACACTGCCTTGAGGCGGGCAGCACCTCCGCTGCCAAGGAGCTCTTCAGCGCTGCCCTGCAATTTGCCCAGCCGGAGGCTCGTGCAAAAAATGCACGCGCACTGGCAACATGCCATCGCCGGCTGGGCATGCACCAGCGCGCGGCGGAATATTTGGACATAGCAGCCCGGCATGAGCAGCAGCCCAGCAGCCTGACACAACTGTCACGCCTGCAGGCTCTTGCCTATACAGCCGATGCGTCACAGGTGAGAAGCAGGGAGCAAGGGTGGCGTGTTCTGCATGGTATTTGCAAAAGTTCCTATCGTCACGCTCTCACATGCAATGCTGCCAAGGTGCGACAGCTGATGCATTTGATACAAGTAGCCTGTGATGCAAGGCCACTGCTTGCACGGCATGACCTCGTGGCCCTATGCCTGCAGGCAGCGACAACTATCCGCAGCCTTGCATCGTGTCCCGACTTCCATCCATCCCTCATCCCTACCATGTGTCAGGCTGCTGCAAAGGCTCACCACCCAGCAGTGTACAAGGAAGCACTCAGCACTGCAGTGCAGCTGCTCATCAAGTCTGAAACGCCCACCAGCCTGCTGCCAACTGGTCAGGAGGCAGAGCTGCTGTTGGGCCTGCAGCAGGCTATAGACAGCTGCCTTAAAACTGTTTCTCCAGCGTTAGATGGTGTGACAGAGCTGCCAGTAGATGGCAGTGCGGCAATTCTTTATGGCGAGCTTGTAGCAGCGGTAAAGCTGGTGGCTCGGCGGCTTAAACTGCTGGGTTGGGACCGCTTTGTGGGGCAAGGCGGTGACAAGGTGGGCATACCAACAGCTCGTCTTGCGCATTGCGGTCAACATAAACCTGCTTATGACATTCGCTTGCTGGAATTTGAAAAGGGTCATCATAGTCAACCAGTCGTTTGCTGTGAATGCAGACCAGCATCATGCAGGCCATATGCGCTCTGGCTTACAACCAGCTGCTGGCGGCCCAGCACTTCGGTGCGCACGAGCATGCTGTGGCTCTGGCAACAGCCACGTTCCAGCTGATGCCTCTCGTGGACAAGCACCTGCAGATACAGGCCACCGGCTTGGCACAGCAAGCACACGTCCTGATGCTGGCTGTCCAAGCCCTGCTTGATCTGCACAGGAAAGAGCCTGAAAGGTGGGGCATTGCAGCAGATGACTGTAAGATGGCCGCTGCCTGAGTCAGCATGGTAGCAAACATGCAACTTCAACGTGTTGCGTGTGGTTGCCATTATGCTAAACCATTCTTAGCATTTAACGATCATCAGCATGGGGCAGCTCACAGCAGGTGCTGTATATGCACCTCTTACTTCCTTTTCTCCATGTTGCATCTGCAGCGGGCAAAAGCTGGCACTTGCAACCAAGCTTCAGGCCCGATTGGCACAGCATATGTCCTGCCTTGATGTGGAACAGCACCTGCAGCTGCACCTGCTGCACCATTGCCTCTCCCTGGATACTGCAGCACGCCAGGGCGATGGCGCAGCTTTGCTACAGTGCTTGAGCAGGCTTCAGCCGCATGCTGCGAGCTTGACGGCCGCAATGCGCAACAGCATTTTGAGCAGTGTTGGCAACCAACACAGCACAGTGGTGCAGGATGCCACGGCGCAGCTGCTCCTGGATAGCATCTCGGCAGATGGCACCCTGCTATCCATGGCACTAATGCCCACCATCCTCAGCCAGCTGTCGGTATCTGCCGAGGTTCATGTTGGTGTGATCGTGCGCTGCCAACAAATTCTGGCCGCCATTCCTCTGGAGAGTCGCTGCGACGCCTGGCTGCAGTGTGCACAGGTGAATTGCAGAGGAGGAAATTACGATTCCTTGCGCACGTGTTTGCTGCGGATCAAAGTATTCACCTGCCTGTGTGGCTGCCTTGCCCTAGTTGGCTACAGCTGCATTTCCTGGCATCTCCTGCCTTTGCAGTGGCTGGCAGTGCACTCCTGGAATGCGGGCACCAAGCTGGCCCAGTCGGTCAGTGGCAGCGCACCTGCCAGGGGATTGCTGAGTGCAGCCATGCAGCTGCAGGATGCAGGCGGTGCAGCTGCCTCCAACCAGCTGCGCCGCATGGAGGCCGCGATGTCAGCAGCAGGCTTGCGCCCTCCCGATGACATCATGGCTGACCAAGGGGGGCCTGCTGCTGGCGGCACGCCTGGTGTGCATCTTGCATCGCACTCGAGCACGCCACCGCCCATACTCTCTGCCTCACGCAGTGCAGCTGCGAAGCCAGCAGTTCAGTTGCCGGTGCAGGCACACCTGAACGTGGCAGAGACATCTCATTTGCCATCTGTGTCAGTGCAGCCACCTGCTGATGAAGACATGCTGGGGCCCAAGGGCTGCAGCACAGTGTCCGCCTCGCTCGCGGTTCGCCACGAGACAGGTGATGGCGTGCTGACTGCACAGACCACAGCAGCGACAGAGCACGTGATGCAGACCAATCAGCTGCTAATGGCTGCCCCCGTTTTGCCAGCCAGAGCGTTGCCAGCCAGCATGGTCGATGCCCACGCAGAACCAGCAGCGGCCCTTGCTCGAACTCAGGCTGTACCGCCCACTCCAGCATCAGCTTCACTTTGTGCGGATGGAGAGGACAGCTTGTCAGAGGACAGCGATAAAGAAGGCGCTGCATCCAGGAGCGGCTGGCTGACGGCCATGCTGGCTGCGCAAAAGCGCGCACTTGGCCATGCCATCAGTGGGCCGTCAAAGCGACGCACGCTGCAAGCACCAACAGGCCGCCATGTACCAGCTCCCGCCGGCCAGCAGCTGGCAGTCAAGCAGCAGGGACACCCAGAGCCTCAACAGCAGCCGGCAAGTCAGGATGATATGAATGCACTAAGTCTTGGCGACAGCCTGCCTGGCGACGTTCCAGGGCACTAGCATTGCCGAGTGGCTGTCCCACTCACCATTCTAAAGTCAATGCTTGTAATGTCCTACTTCAATCAATCGTAAAAAGGCAGGTGCGCCCTTCAAATGATTACAGCCGGGGAACACTGCTGATTGCTATTTATAGCTGGTAAGGCAGCAAGATGAACAGTTTGTATCAACGGCAGGATTGAGTTGGTTAAAAACAGTGCTGAGCAGGTAATGGAAGAGTAAATTGTACAAATGCTGAAAACTGCGCCTGTGAAATACGCACATCATACACGGTGAACCGCAGCTGCACCCAACACTGGCAGGAAGTGTGTACCATTGACAGCGCCGCTTGTGCCATCCTCATACTTCCTTGACATGCTCGTACTGCTGCGGTAGCTCCAGGCATATGGGGCCTAATGCCAGGGTGCGGAAGTCCTTGAGTATACGTTGCCCTGCACGCTCCGGCTCTGCGTTGAACATGCGGTCGCCCAGCGCATGCACATACTCTTCAGACTGGAAGTCTGCAACGGGACGGACGGGCAACGAAACTTAACTTCAAAGGAGGCAGAAGGGAAGGCGGAGTGATGGACGGGCAAGTGGGACAAAAGATGGCCAACCTGTATGGGAATCACGCCAGCAGTAGGCAAATTGCAGGCATACAATATGCTACTTGCAATGTTTGGGCCACAACTGCAAGATCCTGACGTGTCCTGTTACCTCCCAGCTGCAGCTTGTACCGCTCGCCAATTCGCCGCTCCATTTCTGCTGCGTTGGGCAGCTGCCGCAGTGTATCCAGGAAAGCTGCTGCAACCAGTGAGTTAACGTATGCTGCCTCTCCAATGTCGTTGCACATGGCCAGGCGCTGAATACCAAAAGGGGACGAGCATTGTGGCTCACTGAGCATGCTGTAGTAGGGTCGATCACAAGAAAGGGATCCAGGCCCGGGGAACAGCTAGCTCACAGAGCCTGTCCCCTACCTTCTACTTGCCTCAAAGCCGAAATCGTGCTCCCTGTAGCCACCGCACAGCCCCGGCCCAAGCTAGATTGCTGGCTCTCCCTGCCACTGCCTGTCAATGGCAACTGATAGCTCCACCCACTTGCACAGCACCAGCCCGCACCTGCGCTGCCACCTGGTCCTTGAAGGACATGGGAATGATACCAGGCGCATCCAGCAGGTCAATGTCGCCGCCAATGCGCGCCCAGCGCAGTGAGCGTGTCACACCTGGCTTGGGGGCGCTGTCCGCTACCCGGCGGCCCAGCAGGCGGTTGATCAGCGCCGACTTGCCGACATTTGGGAAGCCGATAACCACAGCACGCACGGGGCGGGGACGCAGGCCTCGCGCCTGGCGCTTGGCATTAAGCTTAGCGCCCACAGCTGCTGCCTTTTCCATAACCTGCAGATGATAGGGGGCGTGGCACCTCAATTGCTGTGGATGTCGTGGCCAATGGGGATGACCTGCATGGGCTGTTGACATTATAGGTAGCATGGGGGCATTCCGCTCAAGAACGCGGCAAACGCACAGCCGGCATTCTAAACAGGGCGCATCTGACCTGGTGAATACGTGTTATACGTTGACAATCGGATATTCCTCGAGAAATCCAACATGCTTCAGGGAGAAGAACAGGTAAACCCACTAAATGCGCATTGGAATTTGAAGCTTGCGCACCTTGCCAACTCCGTCGCCCATGTTCCCGTTGGTCCAGGTCACGATGTGGCCCCGCTTTGCAAAGAAGCGTGTCCAAGCAGCACGATCCTCTTCTGCCACCATGTCCTTGCGGTTGATCAGGAGCACACGCGGCTTGCTGCCAATCCAGTCGGGGATGTGCGGATGACGCGTGCTCATCGGGATGCGCCCATCCCTCACCTCCAGCACAATGTCAACCGCTTTGAGCTGCTCCCTCAGGTTTCGCTCAGCTTTGGCTATGTGGCCTGGGTACCATTGAACCATGTTAACCGCCTGCGGCACCGCAACAGACAACAGGTGGGAGCTGGGAGCCAGCCGCGGCCGCCAGTACAGGCAGGAAAATCGTGGAGCAACAACTAGGCTGCAGGGTGCGCACACGCCCCTCACACACTCATGATCTTTACGATGTGTTAGGTGATCATCTAATGTTTGGGTCAGCAGCAGTCGAGTGCAGCTGCTGCTGTTCAACAGGCGGGACGGCTGGCAGCGGCGGCGCACCTCCACCCCGCTGCGCAGGTCGTTGGCTATCTGTTCCAGCAGCTCATCGCCCTTCTCTCCGGCCTTCAGGGCCACATCGTTCAGCAGCGCCTTGCCCCGTCGCCTGCCTGTGGTCTTGGCTGGTGGCCGTCCATTCTGCTGGGCGGCGAGAGCAGCCACACAGAATTTTGACCTGTCTGAACACGGCGCTCCCCTGAGTCGCCAAGCAGCTGTTTGCATCAAAAAATGCTATAAGTGTTTACGGGTGGTCTGCGTTCCACGCTGGGGTGAATTATAAGGTATGCCTAGAGGAGTGGTCAAATGCTTGGTAAGCAGATGCATGCAAGCACTTCAAGGAACAACCAGAAGTACGGAGGTACAGACAAGGTGTACTGTGCACAATGGCTGAGATAACAGGTGCAAGGCCCGCCCTAGCCTTCGTGTCGTCTTACCGCCCTGGTGCTGATTGGATACTATTGGGTGCCTGTGGAGCAAGAACCTCACCAGCTTGTGTCAGCGCCCCTGCGCCTGGTCGGGGCACACCACCTCTATTGCCGAGGTCCAATCGCCAGTACATCGCGATTGATTATTCCAGCACACGAACGCGGGCGCCCGCGGTCAGCGCCACTATGCAAAGCGCGCAAGAGCCGGCCGCTGTAGCTGGTGCGTTGGTGATCGGGCGCACGGGGCAGGGATTCTCCGGTGGTTCTTTCGTGCCAATGACGCATCTGTGGTAGGGTGTGGACCTCGGCAGGAGTGCCTGGTGTCGCCCAGCTGGGCGTGGGCTGCTGCTGCCGTTGGGGTGGCTGGCTCGGCAGCGCCGCACCAGCACCTTCCGTAGTCTCTCGCCCAATGGCAGCCAAGAAAATCATTGGGTCATCACTGAAGTCGCAATATTGTTGTTAGGGCATTTGCCAGCTGCACTGCTGCTTACTTGGGGCCTGCACCCACGTTTCCTGAATGCAGGCGTGCCGCGCCTATTTGTGGGCCAGATCCCCACCACCTGCACCGAGGAGGATCTCGTGCCCATATTTGCGAATTATGGCGAGATCGAGAAAGTTAGCCTTGTGCGAGGGCCAGACAACAAGAGCCGCGGCTGCTGCATGGTTGGTAGCCGCTGCTGCTTTCCTGAGTTTGCACCATGTGGTCTCCAACGACCAGTTTGACGGCACAACTTTGGTGAACTACTGCATTTCATTTCCTCTGTGAGCTTTCTGTTTCGTGATGCGTTTCAGTGTTTCAATGGTAAACGGCAGGGTTTTGCGAAGCCAGCAGGATCATCATTTGTGACCTGCATTGTCTCTGCCCTGTCACCTTATTGCAGGTCCAATTCAAGCGCTGGGCGGAAGCAGAGCGTGCTATGCAGAGTGTGAACGGGACCAGCCCTCTAGAAGACGGCAAGGGCCGCCCGCTGGTCTGCCACTTTGCCAACCCAAGGCGCACAAACGGCAATTCCATGAGTGAGACGGCCATCGCGCCGCGCAAGCTTTTTGTTGGCCAGGTACGGCGAGATGGGGCTCCATGCGCCGCTTGCAGCTGGTCAGCGCGCTAGGGCACGTCGGCAGGCCAGATATGCCAGCCATAAAACTGATGATGCAATGGTTTTTGGAGCAATAGGCAGCGGGATCAGTGCTGGCTGTGGCTGCCTTGCTGCGTGATGCTCACACTTGTGCACAGGTTTGTCAGCTTTTTGTCCCGCGCAGCCCTACGACCTGCCATCCGTCCTCCACCCACCCGCAGATTCCCAAGACCACAGTGGAGGCCGACATCCTGTCTGTGTTTGCGCCGTATGGCGAGGTTGAGTCGGTTAACATCCTGAAAAGCAAGGGCGTGCATGCAGGTGGGTAGCTAGGTGGCCGACTGACTGTTTTAGGGCTCAAGCAGTCCAATCGCATTTGTCAGCTGAGAACCAGACAATGTGCTGTTCCTACTATGAGCCTATGGATGTTTCTGGGTATGTCACAGGTTACCTCTCAGCTCTTGTGTGATTTCTGCAGCACTACAGTAGATGGGTTGGTGCGCAATCACAGACTTGCCCTTGCGAGTCCCTGGTCCTCAACTTGGGCTCCGCCCTCTCCTCCCGGGAATTGCTGCCACCTGCAGGTTGCGCGTTTGTGCAGTACACATCCTGGGCGGCGTGTGAGGCGGCCATTGAGGCGCTGCACGACAAGACCACCATGCCGGGGTCTGACCACCCACTGGTTGTCAAGTTTGCTGATGCTAAGAAGAGCGATACGGGTGTGCTGCAGAAACGGGTGAGTCATGAGGAGGCCTGTGTGCGCAATTGAACCTGGCACCCGACATGCACTGGAAAATGATTCTGCCCTCTAGCCAATGTCCCACGTTGCTCCCGCACGGGGGCTTGCACACGCCTTACTGCGAGTCCCCAGGTCACCTGACCACCACATTTGCCAAGGATGCCCTTGTTGCCTGCTGCCTGTTGCTCCAGGGCCTGGGCATGCTGGGTGGAATGCCTGGCTTTGGTGCGCATCCCTCCCTGCTGGGCGGCCACCCACACCCATACAGCGACATGGGGCTGCCAGGCATGGGCCCGATGGGAATGCCAGGTAAGGGAATGCCAGGGAATGCCAGGCATGGCTCCCTGGCTGGGCCTGGGGACCTGCTTGCTGTGCCACCGTTGGTGCCTTAACGCAGCGAGCGAAGCAGCAGGAGCATGACGTCTTGCGGGGCCACCCTAAATTTGTGACACAGTCGCCGTGGCATCTTTGCTTGCAGGCATGGGTGGCCTCGGCGCGATGAGTGGCCTGCTGCAGGCCAACGGCCTCAACCATGCTGCCCTCAGCATGGGCCTTCCCAGTGGCCTGACCGGCAGCAAGCCTCATGGGCTGGGCTCCCACGATGGCGGCTCAAGCGAAAATTTGCTGTCATCTGAGAGCGGTGGGTGGCTGGCTTTTGGCATTGAGTGAGCGACACATGGCAGAGGAATCCTGAATATGGGCGGTGCTGTCTGACTTACAGCAGTGCACTCAGGACGGGGGGTCGTGTAGTGGCAGAGCAGCTACTGGCTGTCCTGTGTACCTTCCACTTGCAAATGACCGGGCTTCTCCTGCTTGGCCCTGGTTCTTGCAGACGGTCCCGCCAGCCTGGCGCCACTGAACACCAGCATGCCCTCCAATTTGGGCATCGGTGGCGAGCATGGGATGGTGGGTGGCGGGCTGCACCACGGACTTCCCAGCTCAGGCAGCATGGGCAACTTGCAAGCCATGCAGGTGAGCTGCAGCTGCAGGTGTGGCGGTGGCTACCAGGATGTGCGCAGGCATGGCACAGGCATAGAGGGGGTTGCTGAGTAGAAACTGTCCATGGACTGACAACCTTTGGGTACTCCTCTTTGTCTTTGTCTTTGTCTTTGAATGAGCCACAACCCAACAAATCAATCACACTGTAGATTGACGTACAGCTTAATGACTTGAGCTTTGCATCCCCCCAACCACGCAGCAGGCGGGCATTCCGCTGCCTGGCATGCCCACCGGGCTAATGGGCAGCAACGGTGACATCCACATGATGAGCAGCGCGGCAATGATGATGGCAGCGGCACACGCACAGGCACAAGGCAGCAACGGCAGCCCGCCAGGCCCTCCTAATGCACGCTTTGGCGCCATCAAGCTGGGCCGTGGCGTGAGCGACCCAACTGCCTACCAGCACAAGCTGTTCATTGGGCAGATACCCTTCGAGGTGGGTGGGGCAGCTGATGGAGTGCGACACTGTTGCGCTGAACTGCCATGGCAAAGCCCTGGCAAGCCCCCCTCTTCCCTTGGCTGTGCATGGGCTTGCTCCTGTGCAGGGGTGCTGTTGCACAAGCACCGTGCCATCTGTTCTCTTCTTGACCTGCATCCCACATATCACAGTGTTCAAAGCCTCCTTGATTGACCTTGGCTTTGTGCCCCATGCGGCTTGCCAGCACCTGCAGGCCATGGAGCAGGATCTGTGGCCGCTGTTTGCCCCTATAGGCGACATTTTGGAGCTGGCCATCCTGCGCTCACAAGGGCGCTCCAAGGGCTGTGCCTTCCTCACCTTTGCCACTCGCCAGCAGGTAAAAAGGGGAACAGGTGGCTGATTGAGTGCCTGGCTGGCTGGTAAAGACCAGCCTGTGCTGAGAAGTCGGCAAATATTACGTGGTGGTAGTGGTTGGCTTGCTGCTCGATTGGATGCTATGCATGTGCCTACATTATTCCCACAGGGATTCACATTAATATTCCCACAGGAAATTTTTCTTTAAGTTTCATGCCCAAATGGTCTCATTCCTTAGCTGCTTTCTAGATATTTTGGCCAGCTTTTTGTGCACCCATTAATGTTGCGCTGCTCCCCAATAAACAAACGCAGGCCCTTGCTGCCATCAACGCCTTCAACGGTCGACAAGTGGGCAACAGTAAGCGGCTCGTGGTCAAGTTTGCGGACCAAAAGGCGCAGGCAACTGCCTGAACCCCACCCCCCCACTTGACCACCCCCACACTGCCAACCTTGGTCTGCCCCCCCCTAGATCGTGTGGTGGGGTGGCCGCCGCGTGGCTTCTACGTCCGCCGTTCCCAACCTGAACGCGAGCATCAATACTGCTGTAATGGCAGCGGCATAACGTGTCCTGCCTGCCCTTTGGCCTAGGCCGTGCTTCATCCATCCATGTCATGCGTCCCATCTCTAGCACAGCACTGCATTGGTTGATTGTATGCCATTCCTCAATCACCAGTGCTGGCTTTCTCCTATCCCAAAGTGAGAGGCCTTGTTTGTTCTTTCACACATTCTGCAAGCGCACTCACCACCGCTGCGTACGCCCATGCCCTGAATGTTTGGTTTAGAACTGGGTGCAGGCTGCTGCGCGCCTGCGCCACCCTGCTGCACATCTTACCCCATTCATTCGCATCCTTTTCCAGTTTGCGCTTCGTCTCCCATCCCCACCTAGTCTTGCCTGTGTTTGCAGTTTGTTCGCTCGCTGGTTTGTTGATTTCTCGTACAGCCTTGGTACGGGCGCGCTCGTGGCTCTCTCCTCTTTGATTTGATTCCATACACCAGGAACATAACATCCTCAAAAACCTAATCTTTCCAATGCTCCTTCTCCGTGCTCCGGGCAGGCACCAGCCTTGCCGGCCTCTCTGGTTGTCTCAGCAATGGGTGGAGTGTGGTTCCCCTATCCTTTCATGCACCGTGCTGGCTTGCAAGGGGCACATTCAGGTGCACCATGCCTGATTGTTTGCTGCCCTGCTCCCCAGTCAGGCATTGAAATGTGGTGTCCCCTTCGTGATAGTCTGCGCAAGCGCCACCCTGCTGTCTTTGCCTGCGTGGCGCACCCCACGTATTGGCATTCGCAGCAGTGCTGGCTGGCAGGCTAGTGGTCCCAAGTTAAGTGCCTCCCAGCACTGATACCCTCTATTCCTATTGGTCGTCCTGGATTGGTTTGCCCCGCTCGTTCTGCCCACAACAAATGCCGCTTCCAAGGAAACATCTCAACGTAACACAAATGCATGCGACAATCTTGACGGAGTCTTGTAACAATCATCATCCTTCCTTTATGGACCAACCTTCTTGCACCATGAAGCAGTGCCCTGCAATGAACGTGCACAGGTACTCAACAGCAATGTTCTGCTGTTGGGCAGGAGCTACGGCCCATGTATGTCTGCGGGCAATCTGCTCATTTCTTACAGAAGGCCTTTCGTAAGGCCAAGCGAGTACCTCAGGTCCTGCTATCCGTAGGCGAATAAGAAATACCCCAGCATGAGTTTGTTTGAAGCAGCCCTTTGGGGCAAGGGCCAAGGTTGCGAAATGGCAGCCGGCGACTGGCGTTGGCAGGCGGCCAAAAGTGCGATTCATACCATTCAATTGATTCTGATACAAATTCAGTGCTGTTGGGCGTCATTTCCTCTTTCCTCAATTTTGGGTTGTGGGAGGGTTGGTGCATAGCATTGCGCAGCATGGCTGTTCTGTGCGTCAGCGCAAATGGCTTTTCGGTGCCTCTGCCAGCCAGTTTGAGCCGCCAGTTGTGAGTGAGTGAACGGGCAGGGCTCTCCAGCGCCACTTCGTGTCAATACACCCACAGGCCAAACCATGCAGAGCCTGCAGAAAACGCAAAACGCGGGCGCCGGAGCGCGTTGCTTCACGGTGAAGAGGACTTTGGTGCACAAGCCGATCGTTCAGCGGGCCAACAAGGCGGCAGTGCAGAAGACGGCCACGCGCCATGCCGTGCTGAACCAGGCGGTGGCCACAGCGCCCACCTCCACTCCCAGTGCTCCAGTGTCCACCCCCAGCGCCGCCAAGGCGATGGACGTGGTAAGTGGGCGTCGCAAGCTGAGGGTACTTACACTTCCCGCCGCCACCTGAGGCTGATGGAGGCGGGACCCTTGCTGACATAGCTGCAAACCCTTGTCTCCGAGTCTTGCAGGTGTTCATTTCCGCCGAGGTGGCCCCTTGGAGGTGAGCACAGGGGCTGATCGTGGGAGCCTCTCGCAGACGGCGCCCTGGCTCGGTGACAGCTGGCGTGGGCGACGTGCATCTCCTGCCTTACATTACTGCAATCCAGCTGCTTCAATGTCCTTGTCAGCTCTACCTGTCAATCAACTCCTACCTTATCGTAGCCTGCGCTTGACCGCGACCTCATTCACCCTTTCCCCCCTGCAGCAAGACTGGCGGTCTGGGTGATGTAGTGGGCAGCCTGCCCATTGCTCTGGCGCAGCGCGGTCACCGCGTGTTCACCATTGCGCCGCGTTACGACCAGTATAGCGACGCCTGGGACACGACCGTCACCGTCAACGTGGACGGCGAGGAAGGTGCGCCTGTGCTTTGCTGCTCCACGCTGCGCTAGGCTCAACCGGATTGGCTTGGGCTGGGCTGGCTGGCTGTGTGGGTTGTTGAGCAGCATGCCCCGGCGCAAATTATTACCTCCAGGGGTTGCACACACACTCATGCTGTCGTGCGTTGAGTTCTACCTGCTAAGGCAGCGTGGGGCAGGCTGGGTTTTACCACAAACGTTGTTTCAGCCCATCTTCAAATCACTCTACCCTGTCCTGCCCTGCCCCACATTCCTGCAGTGCGCTTCTTCCACACCGTGAAGAAGGGTGTGCACCGCGTGTGGGTGAGCAACGGCGCAGACACCAGCGCTTCCTTGCCAGGGCGTCCCACCGTGCTGCTGCCCCCAACCCTTGCCAACAGCAGCGGATTCCTTGGGGTTCACCCCTGCATTCAACTCCGCAAGAGGCCAGCCCTCTGGGATTTCGCGCTCCTCTGCGGCTCACCTGGGTTGAGCTCATCTTTGTTGTGTGGTGCTATCCAACTTGCGT
>JAAMXP010001575.1:5108-23501 GCA_019693395.1 Ettlia oleoabundans | reverse complement strand
CCCCCCCCCCCCCCCCCGACCCTCCAACTCGCGTTGCTGCGCCCCCTCTGTCCCTGCCCGTCCCCGCAGGCCGCCCTGTGCATCCACAACATTGCCTTCCAGGGCCGTTTCTGGACGGACAGCTACGGCGACCTGGCACTGCCTTCTGAGAGTGCCAGCCTGTTTGAGTTCAGCGACGGTTACCCCAAGGTATTTGACGAGGCATCACCCGCCGACGAGTCCAAGGCAAATGAGGTGAATGTAGGTTTCCTTTCCCCCCAAAACCACCCCCACACTCCACCCTGCACATCAAGTTACAATGCAGATTCAGCTGTGAAGTAATGTCAACACACCACACTCTGCTTGCAGCTTATTGAATGCTGTGTGGGTGCAAGGGGTGGTGTGACTAAGCACAGAAGCGGGCAATGTTGCACGGCTGGCCCCCAATGCGTCACGACTGGTGCACCCCGCCTCACCTCACCTCTCTTCTCCCTTGTGCCCTGTAGGCCTCTGGCACCAGCTTCAAGAAGCTGAACTGGCTCAAGGCCGGCATCCTGGCCTGCGACAAGCTGCTCACCGTGTCGCCCAACTACGCCACTGGTCAGTGCAGGGCTGCCAGAGTTGCGGGCCTTCACATCACACACACTGGCATTGTGATGCTTTCCACGCTTGCACCGGGCCCCTGACGTGGCTGGCTGGCTGGCTGGCTGGCTTGCCGCCAGCCTACCCATGCACCATGCTTACCTGCCCATTTGCCTGCCTGCAGAGATTGCCAGCGGCCCTCAGCTGGGTGTTGAGCTGGACCGCTATGTGCGCACCAAGGGCGTTGAGGGCATTGTCAACGGCATGGACGTGGAGGAGTGGAGCCCTGCCCTGGTAAGTGGCTGGGGCCAGCCTACAACATGTGATGCAGTTGATTTGGGGAAGGCGGCGAGTGGCTGTACTGGGTGCTTGAATTGCCAGGTTGGGTTGTCCAGACAACTTGTCCTGCCAGGTGTCATGGCGTGAGCACAAACCTGGTTGCCAATCACAGACTGCCTGTGAGCATCCACCTGGACAGGCTGGCTGGTTGCGACTGCCACTACCAGGGACTAGTGCGCGCATGCTTTGCGGCTGTCCCGCCGCATGGCTGCCCCACTAGACTCCACCGTCCGCACCCACTAACCCCTGCTCGCAATGCTACTCGCACCTGCACCCTCCCCCATGCCGGCAAATCTGCCCATACCACTGGACTGCACCCGTTGAGGCATGTTGACGCATCCCTGTACGGCGTGTGCGGTGTGTGTTGCAGGACAAGTTCCTGAAGTTCAAGTACGACAAGACCACTGTGGAGGCGGGCAAGGCCTTTGCCAAGAGCCAGCTGCAGAAGGAGGCTGAGCTGCCTGTGGACCCCTCTGTGCCCGTCTTTGGCTTCATCGGGCGCCTGGAGGAGCAGAAGGGCGTGGACATCCTGCTGGCGGCGCTCAAGAAGCTGCCCAAGAATGCGCGCGTGCAGGTGGGTGCGCCGCTAACCAACTTCCTTCACACACGTAGTGAGCTGTGCTGAGTGGTTGATTGGCCAAGTGGGTGGGCTGTGAGGTGGGTGTAGTGTTTTGCTGCGGCTGAGTGCCCCTCCGCCCCCCCTTGCTTGCGTTCTTTCCAAAGGCCCACCTCCCTTTCACCCCCCCACATGAGGTCGGCCCCCGAACAGCTGCTGTGGACCCCCATCCACAGCTCCCCAAGGTACCAGCACCATCCCCTGCATCCCACCCCCTTGGTCCTCACCCCACCCTTCACCCCGCCCTTGCACCCACCCCAGGTTGTGATCCTGGGTACGGGCAAGAAGGCGCTGGAGGCCCAGGTCAAGGCGCTGAGCAAGTCATTCCCTGGCGTGGCTGCTGGCGTTGTGAAGTTCAGCAACCCCATGGCTCACATGATCACCGCTGGTGCCGACTTCATGCTGGTGCCCTCGCGCTTTGAGCCTTGCGGCCTCATCCAGCTGCACGCCATGCAGTACGGTACCGTGCCGCTGGTTGCATCCACCGGTGGCCTGGTGGACACTGTGAAGGAGGGCGTGACCGGCTTCCAGATGGGCGCCATGAACCCCGACAAGCTGGAGGACGCAGATGCTGGTGGGTGGGGTGGGGTGGGGTGTGCCCGCATGCGGCATGGCTGCCTGGCTGGCTGGCTGGCTGGCTGGGTGGGTGGGTGGTGAAGGATGAGTGCTCTGTTCTGGGTGCAGAGTGAGTTTGTCTTCTTTGTTCTCAAGGGGCAGGGTTTTGCTGTGCGGCGCACATCCCCCGCCCTTGCACATCGATGATATACCCATACTCGCACCCAAGTGTTCCACCACCACTCGACACCCTCCGCTCCCTCCCTCCTGTGTGCAGATGCCGTGGCCCAGACCATCATGCGCGCCGCCGACACCTACGGCACCCCTGCCTACACCGCCATGCGCGACCGCTGCATCTCCCAGGACCTGTCCTGGAGCCAGCCCGCCAAGAAGTGGGAGGCGGTGCTGACTGAGCTTAAGTACGGCCCGGGCCCCACCCCCGAGGCAACCGCTGACAAGAATGCGGTGACCACGCCCATCATGAAGGTGTAAACCCAGCTGGACATGAAGCCACTAGTGGCTTGGGTGGTGGTGGTGGTGGTGGGCCCAACCCTTCAGTATAGCCTAGCCGCGGCAGCACATGCCAGCCAAGCTAACCGCCTTCCGAGCCTGTGTAGCGGCAGCAATCCTACCCCCACTCCACCCCACCCCAGCCCAGCCCAGCTCCACACGTGGTGCAGCACCCTGCCTTTCTCTCTGCGATGCCTCAAAGCAGCGCACAGTTCCTAGCTGTGGTCGTGCCACTGTGACCTGTGCTGCCTCCTGTAGTGTAGTGACCCCTTCTCTCACTTCCATTCTCCAGTGTCGCACCGTCGCACCCTATCTGATCTTATCCCCAGCCTGAGCCCCAAGCGGAACAGCTTCCCTCTGTGTGTGAAACTGCCATGAGCAATTTGATTGATGGCATGCGTGCATCTGCACTTTTTATTCAAAGCAGTCTACTTCTCTTTCACATAACCCGCTTGGGCGCCTTTCTCCGTGCTGTGTACCGAAACAACCAAGCGTACATCCTGTGCGGCACCCAGGAGCCTCCCCTCGCTCCAAGCCAGGCTGCCGTCGCCTCTGTGCCACCAACGCTTTCATTCAGGCACCGCTTGTTTGCCCATCCAATCATTTTCATTCCTCCCGTGTTTTCCCTAGCCGCGCAACAAACTGCCGCGTCCCCATGTCGCCATCATGTCTTCAAATGAACCGCCTATGCCTTTTTGCTTTCTTCCCCCCCATCTGTGATACGACGATCGTTTGAGCCAATCAGTCCAGAGGCAAAGAGTCACAAGAGATTTTAACTCCTCAGAACAGCAGGCGCATACAGCAGGGTCAGAGCAGGTCCAACCCCTCAGCCATGCAGCTGCACCCACTTGCGTTGCTTTTTGTGTTGCATTACATATACGGCCGACGTAGCGGCGGACTGATGCAAGCACCTTGCGGTGCGGGTAGTGGATCAAACATATATGAGCGAGCAGAATGAGCTGGGAGCTGGAGCAGCAGATAGAACAAGAGCGGATGTGTGGAAAAAGCAGGCAATGCAATGCAATGCAGGATGTGGCGATAGGATGTGGCGTGACTGTCGTGGTCGTCAATGGATGCAGGATGCAGTCGGTGCCAAGGTGGGGGCAGGCGTGGAGGCAAAGCCCCGCGAGCATGGTTGGATGGCGGTGCAAATGCAAGTGTATTTTTTAGAATTTAGTGGTTGCTGAGGAAAATCAGCGCACCAGCGCTGTGAGGTGCATCATGGACAGCAGGAGGCGCGGACGCTGAGCGATGGAAGCAAAGAGAGTACAACACGGGAGGAACAGTTGAGAAAGGGGGTAGAGAGAGCTATGTAGCACACGGGACGTTCAGCATGGGACGTGCAAATCAGGGAACTCGAGCGATCAGGTCGCAGCATACATTCGTTCATACCAAAACGTGGAGCCCAATACTACAAAAGGGGCCCCTGCCAAGGATGCCGGGTTGCGGGCACGGCCAATTGGTTAGGGCTGGCTGGCTCCTTAATGCAGATAGGTTGCGGAGTGGGCAAGCTGGGGGGTGCAAGGGCGAACCGACGGCGCTGTGGGGGGCAAAGGGTCAAACAGTGCTTGGCCACTTGATGATGACCTTGCTGGTGGCTCCAGCTGGACAGGAAATAGAGGCTGCCGCTTCCCGCCTCTTTGTTAGATCCGTTGCCGCCAATCACTTCTTTGGGCCCTTTGCGTACTTCATCCAGCGCACTCCGCACGCGTTGCACAGGGTCTTGTGGCCAAAAGGGCCCGCCCGCCACACGGGGGTGCTGAGGGCGTGGCACTGCAGGAAGAGGAGCGGAGGTGATGGTTGGGTAGGGTGGTAGAACAGAGAGGGATGCAGGCCAGCCAGCCTGCCGTAAGCTGCACGCTGCCTCGATGTGTGACAACTGCAACGGCTGCCTGGGTTGCAACTGGTTGCCTGGAATTTACCCCCCACAACTACACCACCCTGTCTGCTCACCTGCGTGCAAAAGGTGCCGGGTTGCACAGCGGTGACGGTGGCGCCTGTGCGCGGGTCCGTGACGCTGTCGGTGTGCCACTGCAGCACGGTGCGACGACCTAAGGTGCGAGGGGCCGCTGCAACAATGCAAAGAAGGGGTGTCATTGAGGCAAGAAGGGGTACCAGCTGTTGGCTCACTGATGGATACAGGGGAGGAATGATGGGTCAGGGGCACGATTTCAAGGGACTGCCAAACCGAGCAACCTACATTTGGCACGTTAACAAACCCAGCACCATGGCAAGTGTGACGCCAGCCCACCAAATTGCCGCACTCACCAGGGGCAGGTGCGGCAGCTGGGGTGTGGTTCTTCTGCCGTGTGACGGGCTTGCTGGGGGTGCTGGCCGCGATGGCAGTGGGGGTGGCGGTCGGTGGGGCCGGCGGCGGGGCAGGAGGGAGGGGCCGCAGGCGTGGTGCACCAGCTGGCCTGCCGAGGTTGCGCAGGTAAGCTCCAAGGTTCGCCGGCATGGGCGGCACCGATAGGCCAAGCTTGGGCGTGTCTGCAGCGGCATCCGCCGGGGCGGGAGGCGCCTGCGGGACAGGCACCATGCCGCTGCACAGCAAGGGGTTGAGGTTGGCCTCCGCTGCCGCCGCCGCTGCTGCAGCTGCCAGGGAAGGAGGGCCCATGACGCTGCTGCGCCCAAAATCTGGCACAGGCAGCGACCTGGTCGGCGAGGCCATCATCACTGCTGCTGGGAACACTGCTGCCAGGCAGGCTGCAGGGCTGGACACCTCAGCAGCCCGCATGCGCTTGGCCGCGCTGCCCAGCTTCCGCTGCTCCACGGGGCTCCCATGGCCACTGCCGGTGCCGCTGCTGGCAGTGCCCCCGGTGCCACTCTCGCTGCGGCTGGTGCCATCATCAGGGTCCGCGTCTGCGCGCCGTTTGCCGCTACTGAGGCAGTCGGCTGCTGTGCGTGCACCCTCCCCCTCTGACTCGGTGTCGGGAGCAAGCGGACCCTCAAGCTCCTCAGGCACCCTGCAACAACAGCGGGGGAGAGGGGCAGGGGTGAGAGGTGGGGAAAAATATAAATGACGCAGTGGAGCATTGGTGCAGCCATCCCGGGTGTAACAAGGCATTTGTGTGCCAGCCGCCAGCACTTGGCTGCATGGCCCCTGCTGCAGCAGTCTCTCCATATGTAAATGGGATAAACACCACAAGATACACCATGTGGCACGAAAGTGGCCCATGCCAGACGCTTGCCCCCCCCGCCGGCCCCCCCCAAAAAACACACACACACACACACCACACACACACCTGCACAGCTCCTCAATGTTCACCCCCGACTGGAACAGCTCGCCAGGCGGGTAGGCCAGCAGGCCGGGCACGGTGGCGAGGGCGTTGCAGCACCCGCTGTGTCTGGGCTCCTGGCTGCACCACGCGCTCCTGCACAATGGGTGGGGAGCAGAGGGGGAGTGCTGCCAGGGGAGTGACAACGGGCAGAGGGAGTGACGGAGCGGCTGCGCTGCGGAGGCGTAATGATGAGAGATTGAGTTGGCTGCCATGCGGCAACAAGGGTCAAGCGCACCTAGGCGTGCGGGCATACAAGCATTCCAGCCGGAGAATGCACCACGTACCTGCCACAGCCGCGCCAAGCGCCAAAAACTGGCTGCCGGCCCAAACGCACGCTCTGAGCGTTGCGGATGGCCAGCGCCAGTGGGGGCCGCGCTACGCTGTAGAGAGCGTCAGGAAGCGACAGCAGGCCGGGCGGGTCTGCAGGAACAGCGGACAATTGACATGAACAGCAACCAGGGTGAGGCAATGAGGGCGTGGTGGTAGCAAGGGGCGCTGCTCACACTGCGGAGTAGGGTGCCCAAGGATGACCAAATTGGCTGGAACGCAACACAGTGTTCAAGGGTAGCCAGCCTCACATCCCTGAAGCCTGCCTGCACAGCCCAGTCTCTTTGTGGCAAACACGACCCGCACCAGCAGTGCTACCAGTACGGATGTTCATTCCTTTGTTCGCTCGCACCCACCTGGGGATTGCACCTCACCGACCTCCAGACCACCGCTGGTGCCCGGCAGGGGCGACTCGTTCCAAGACGAGTCGTTGCTGTGCCGCTGCGGCGTCACTGGCTCCTGACAGCTGCTGGCTTGCCGCCGCAGCTTCGATACACCCTCCTCGCACTGCTGCTCCTCTTGCTGCTGCTGCTGGGGCTCATCCAGGCTGCCCCGGCGCTGTGCAAGGTGCACACGGCTTTTAGGCCACGAGTGATGCTGCGCTTTGGCTGCCGCTACCAGAGCTGAGGCCTGAGCGGAGCGACCCCTGCAGATAAAAAGCAGTAGGAATCCTCAGGTGGCGGCTCTTTGAAAATTGAAGGAACTCCCGACGAGACTTGAGCCGCATGCGAGGGCAGCGGCAGGCGCCGGAAGGCGGCAACGCTGTGCACTCACCAATCCTCCTCCAACTGCTTTGCCTGCTCCTCGAGCTCGTCCGCTATGCAAGGAAAGTGGTCTACGGCTCCCATGCTGTCGGAGGGCCCAAGGAGACTAAGCCCCAGGCTATGTCCCGAAAGGCAGTCGTTCGCACAGAGTAGCGAGTCCTGCAAGACAGGCAGCGCCGCAGCGTGGTCGGCAAGCAGCCGGGCAGGGTACAAGGGGCAACGAGGGACCAAGGCTCACCAGCAGCACCTCGGCGTTCACAGGCCAGTGCTGCGCGCCCATAGCCTATACAGCGGGTATGCAGCGCGATTGAGAAAGAACGAGCGAGGAAAAAGAAACACGAATAGGGGGCACACGCAAAAGAGCCAGAACAGAGATGCAAGAAGGCGAACCGTCTTGGTGCCAAAAAACGTGGCAGTGGGGCGTGGCCTCCCAACCCCACGGCTGGGAAGAAGGACCCCTGATGGATTGCTAAACAGGCGAAACAGGCGGACTGGGGCAGGGAGTGCAAGGATTGTGCAGACTTGAGCATCACCAACCCTGACGCACCTCGCCCCGCCCGTGCAATCACACGGACCATGCCAGCAACGATGCAGATTGCCATATGCGACGCCCAACAGGCGCCAACCCGGCCACATGTGGGTTCCCCCCATTTGAAGGCCCCCGAGTCCCACAGGCCTGGGGCATCCGCTGCGGCCAATTGGGCACTTGGGTTTCACTCTCAGGATTGCCTAAGCTCGCACCCGCCTCACCTGCTCCGCAACAGCTCCAAACGAGGTTTCTTGAACGGGCGTCCAGTCCTCGGGCTCCCGCAGGCCTAGCCCTTGCAGATCAAACTTCATGGCCAAATACAAGGACGTCAAGAAGGGCAGCGCGGCGTTTAGAGGAGGCAAGCTGCTTCCCGCCGAGAAAAAGGTTGTCACGGGCAGGGTTATAGAGTCAGAGAACGGAGCAGGCAGGCAAGTTAATCCCGATGGAGCCTGAGTAGATTGCAAGTGGAGTAATATGCCAAGCCGCGTGGGAGCCGCGTGTGCCAGTGCGTGCAGGAAGGCGTACTGCACTTGCTGTCAGGGTGTAGCTCTCTGGCTGATCCTGAAACTGGAGAGCTGGAAGATTTTCGACGACTTACAGTGTTGGGCCGGTTCCACAGGACTCAAGCCAAAAGCACCACTCCATTGGGAGGCGCTGCCTGCACGCCGGCAGCGACCGGGCTGGTCGCGTTGCTGCCGCTGCCGCCCGCCACAGAGCGCCAGGCGGGAGACGAAAGGCTCCTGCCCTGCTGCATTGCCTCTTTTGCTGTCGCCAATGCCGCATCCACCTCCGCCAGCACATCATCCACCGTCTTGGTAACTGTGGGGCCAGATCCAGAGGACGCCGCAGCAGAAAAGGCTTGGCCAACCACGCCACCCTCACTGCTGCCGCCCAGCCACGGCAGCACCAAGCTAGCAGTTTGCAGTGAAACCGCAGGAGGCTCTTCCGCTGCACTCTCCTGCGAAATGGGAGCCTACAAGGTGGCAATAATGCCAGAAGTCAGTATGCCGCAAACAGCTTGCACACCCTTGCATCCTTTTGTCCCTACATACCACCCTAGTGCAGGCAGCAAAAACCATCCCAAGGCCAACCACCAGGGACTCCCACATACCAGCATTGCACGATCGCCATCACATAGCGAGATCTGGCGCATGTGGCGGTACATGCTGCGCAGGCGCTGCACACGCGTACTCCCGCCCTCGTTGTGCGCGCTTGAGCTATTTGCAGAGTAGTTTCCGCTGCCAGCCTGCGAAGCAGCCCAAAAGCATTGGTGGAGAATTGCTGGGTATTTGAAACCAACGGACAAGGAATCAGCATGCCACCAAACCATCAGCAACCTTTGCTACGCACCTGCATGAGCCGGGGCATCAAGGATGCCAGGGGCATCGGCTTGAAGGCAACCCCGGTTACGCTGCCCTGCTGTTCCAACAGCGGCAGCGCCGCAAGGGCCGCCGCCAATGCTGCACGCTGCTTATGCGCCGAGGTGGCCTGGCGCCATTCCCCCAAAAAGCTTGCTGAATGCTGCTGCTCCTCATTAGTGAAAGCAAGCTGCACGACGGGGCCCTGCCAGAACAGCTGGGGCTCGTCCGCTGCTGATTCTGTGCCCATGGCATTCATGGTGCTGCCACCTATCTCATGCAGCACTAGACCTTGCGTTGATACCACTGCCAACTGCTGCAACACCCTCTCACACCCTGGAACAGCAAGCTGTTGCACCGCTTCCTGTCCAAGCTGCGCAGCCAGCGCTTGCAGCACAGAGCTGCATAGGCACAGCACCGCACAGCATTGTGCCGCACTTAGGTGAGCCAGGCGTGAGCCATCAGCCGCTGCTGTCGACTCATGTCCTGCCTGCAGCACGTCCAGCTGCAGTGATGCCGCTAGATGCAGTACTTGTGGAAGCGCTGCTGCGGGGGCAGCCCCCAACAGGGCACGCAGGGTCTGGTCCATAGCCACAAATGAAGCAGGCTGGTTGGTTTCCAGGGCGGCTTCATGCCAGATGGCTGACAGCACCAGCGCTGCCTGCTGCTCCTTCAGTCCATCTGTCGCTATGGGCAGCAGCTGCAGCAGCAGCTGGTGTGCCAGCAGACGCTGCTGCGGCTCCCAGCTAACAGCGATACCCATGAGCTCATGCAGCAGCAGGGATGGGAAGGTGCGCGGCACGCTGATGCCCCCCCGTAATGTCTGCAGCCAGGCAAACCAGAAATGTGGTTATTATTTCCGTAAAATGCTAGGTTCAAAAATGGTATGCCATGCAAATATCAGAGATATAGCAGTGCAACACTGGCAGCAGCTGCAGCAGCAAATTATGCAGCAGTATATTGTGATAGGCACAGCCACCATCATATGCTCTTACCTTTGGGTTTGCATACTGCAATGCTTGCCCAGCAGCTATGCAGCACTGCAGTGTTGCAGTTGAGATGGGAGCTGGGCCACGAAGCCTGGCTACAGTACTGCTCACCGCCTCAAGCAACTGCCCACTGTCCTCTACCCTTCGCGCCAGCTGGTCCACCGCAGCCAGTACCTGCAGCTGCAGGTCTGATGGCCTGCCCAATGATGCCGCTCGTCCTGTGGACACAGCTGCCAGCTCTACATGCTGCCCCGCTGCTGACGCAGCTTTGCCGCTTGCTGATGTTGATCCGAGCGGTGCAGAGGGCATGGGAAGCCGCGGCATTGGCGGCACCTCCTGCCCTGGTTCCCCACGGCTAGCAACCACAGCTGGCAGCTCACGCAGTGCAAGCAGCAGAGCAGGGGCAGCCAACGCCTGCTCTAACTGGAGGCTCTCTGCAACAGACAGTCGCAGCACCGCAGCCCGCTCTGCAGGCGTCAGCTGCTCCGCTGCCGCCACATGGCGCAGCAGGCTGGAGAAGAGCAGATAGCGCTGGTGCTCCAGCTGGCACGCCTGCTGCAGCACTGCAATGCTGGTCTCCAGTACAGGGGAGCCCAGCCAGTGGCCCTTGGCATCCAGGAAACGCATCACAAACTCAAGCACCTTCTTGCCCTCAGCAGCATCCTGCAGCCGTGCAGGGCAGGGAGCAGTCAGGCATGGAGGTGGTTGTGGACGAACAGGAGCACAGCGATAGCGCGGGCCGTCTCTCGCTCAAATGTCACCATCATGATACGGTTAGCCGCGCTCATACAGGCAGCAAGACCGGCCCCTACATCAAAACCCATCGCCGTTTATGAAACAACAAATGAAACTCCCATATCCTTCAACACATCCCTCCCATGTCCCACCCCTCCGCTCACCCGCGTCATGTGTGCCAGCTCTTCAAAAACGAGCAGCGCGGCAACGTTGGGTGGCGAGGCTGCCACCACATGGCTGATGCTGCCACGGCTGATGCTAGCAAACTCGAGTGTCCGCTGGACCCCATTGCCCTCCACTCCAGCCTTGTGTGTGTCTTGCTGGAACAGCGCGCGTGGCGACATGTACACACCCTGCGCACACAAATAGACGGGACAAGCACATGCATGTAGGTGTAGACATAAAGAGCAGATAATCAGCAAGCCCTTTGCTGTGCCAACCCGCTAATCTTCCGGCTGCTTGCTGGCTCAGCAGCAAGGCAACTCGTGACTCGGTGGCAGCGCCTGCACCTGTGGCGCTCCTTGCCCGGAGGCATCCACACACTCCAACACCGAAAAGGTGATGGTGAGGAGATGGTATGAAACGTAGGCGAGGCGAGCACAGAAGCGGAGGTGCTCCAAAAGGGCTCGCAAGCAGGCGGCACGCAGAGCTGCCCAATGCTCGGCAGAGACCACAGCTCTTGCACCAGATGCAGCGTCGCCGGCTGTTGCCGCAGGAGCAGACGCCCTTTGGGTGTCACCCGCCACCTGGGGGCTGGCATTCTTGCATAGAAGTGGCACAAATGCCTCCAGCTGTGGCACATAGTCCGAGGTTTGCTGCACAAAACGGGGAGCTGTGCCAGGTAACTCAATAATTGCACGTTCAAGCTGGCTGTATCTTGCCGCAACGATTCACTTCCAGTTTGCACCAACTCGGCACAAACCATCGACACCTTGTGCCGCTAAAGCTGCTGTCCCGCCATTGCCTGCCCAACCCTGCTCGCATCAAGCTACGGTACTCATCAAACATAAAGGAGCGCCCACCTGGCACTTGATGAATTGAATGAGCAGGTCAACGCCCAGCTTGCGCAACTGCGGCTGTGGGTGGGTGAGCAGCAGCCCTACTGCGCTGCCCAAGTGTGGCTCTTTGAAGTGCAGGAACTCTTGGGGGCCCGCTACCACAAACCTGAGCAACAGAGGCATGCACTGTGGCTAGGAGCAGATGGTGCGGATGCCCTGCATGCCAACCTTTGCTCAAATGCCGGGTTGCAACAACCCGAATGTGCAGTCGACATCGAGTGCAAGCACCACAATAACAAGGCGCACACACGCGACATAGGCACTACCCGCAGAAACCAAGGCAGGAGCCTGCAGTACCCACGCTCTACTTTCGGGCTGCAGCTCAGCAGCTGGAAGCAGCAGCAGCGGCTGCAGTGGTGGTTGGGGCAGCCTGCCTCCGCACCTCCTGCGCTTCACCACCGTGCGCACCACCAGCTCATTGGCCAGCAAGTTGCTCTTCTCCGGCTTGTTGTGGGCCAGCAGGTAGGAGTATGCCTCGACAGCCAGTTTCACGTATCCGTAATGCCCAGCACCCAGCTCCCTGTGCAGGCGCCGCTGGAGGCGCCGTGACACCTGCCAAGGGTGCCATGGTGAGGGCATGCAAAGCAATGGTTTAATGAGCGTGCAGTTGCCGGTTGTCTTGGATGTGTTTCCTTGAGATTGAGCCTCCGAACTTCTTTAACTATCACACAGTCAGCAACAGCAGTATGTGGTTTGTTATACCAGCCACAGCACCCAACATGCGGCATGGATGCAACGTTCACCTCCCCACCACCACGACATGCAAGCGGAGGAGTACCTTGGGCGCTCTGTACTCATTCTTGTCCAGGTAGTCTGCCAGCTTCTTGATCTTCCGCTCAATTGTGATGCCCAATGGTTTGTCAAAAGGGGGCTCAACCACAGGGAAGACATCGGGCACAAGCAGGTTGTACCGCTTCACCGGGACGCGCGCCGCTGTGGCCATCCCAAAGCAGTTGCAGTTGCAATCCATGCTGGAACGGATTTACGACGGACTTGATGTGGGCGTGGTGGGTGGAATTGTGCAAGGCGCTGGCAGGCCTGCAGGTGGATGGGCAACCTAGCTGGTCACGTCGCTGAGCGCCGTTGCTAGTAGCGCTTCCTGCCCCTCCTGCCTACCAGGGTGTTGCAGCGGGCCCGTGCCATCTCTGCTGCTACACGCCCCAAGAGATCGGGTCTTGCCTGTGCGATGTAGAGGGGTTCTGGTCCCGAGAGGGCTTGTGCCCATCTAGGCTTTGCACCCGCTGATCGCCGGCGCCAGTCACCGAGACTAGAGTAATGCTGCACAAGGCTAGCGGCCGCAGGGCCAAGCCGGCGGGTCAAAAGGCCCAGCCTCCATTGCACAGCGGGTGGCTGTTCATAGTGACGGGTCAAACATCTATTGCCCGCAGGGCGGCAATAAACCCCCAGGAAAGTCTCCATCTCCTGCCAGTTGGCTGCCAGCACTGGCCAGCCTGTTATGGCGCACGTGGATTGCTCGCTTCTTGTTATGCGCACACTACACCCTGCATTGTAACATACACGTAGCGCCAATTTGGTACCAATGGCTTGTTTCCCACCCAAATTGGCCGGCTTCGTGCCCACGTTTCGGCGCCTGCTGGCGGCACCAGGCGGCCGGCACAGGGGCATGGCAGTTTGTGCCAGTGTGCAAGAGAGGGTGGAAGAACTCAGGAAGGCGATGGTGCGTGCTGCTGCTGGGTGCCTTCCCACCTGCACAGCAGTTCTGCTCAGGAGGACAGGGACAACGAAGAGTGGCACTACAGCAACCCTGGGACAGATACCCCTTCAGTGATATGACTGCCGATGCTATGCTGGCATATCACTGTAACCCTGTAACGGCTGGCTGCAGTCCGAGGCAATAGAGAATGCTGAGATGACCGGGGCCTCGGCCATGACGCTCATGTTGGAGACAGATCCTTCAGCACGAGGTCCCAGGGATGAATATGAGCTGCATTACGCCGAGCTGGCGCTACTACAGCTACATGCAGCCCTGGAGATGCAAGAAAGTTTACGGCAGAGCCTGGGAGTTGAGGAAGCAAACAGGTGGGCACAGGTTGGCACCCTACAGCAGGAGGACCTGCCCACCAATGCCTCGACGGCCTGTTGTTCCAATCTTCTCCAACTGCAGGCTGCTGAAGCAGGAGAAGATGGCAGTCACAGCAGCAGACTGCCTGCTCTGGCGCGACAGAACACAGAGGAAGATTGCAAGTGTGCAGCGTCGGCAGGCAGCTAATCAAGTGACGTGTGATGAGTGAGGTGAAGCCTTGGCTGGTGGGGCAACGCTGCTCCTTAAGGAGGTGATCACTAGCAGTGACGCTGTACCCTTCTGTGCGTGTTACAATGTTGGACTTGCAATTCGGTTGGCCTTGTCTTTTGATGCATCCAATTTGGTAGTACCATTCAAGAGTCCATTACAGCTTCTCTTATAAACAGCAACCAGACAGGCATAATAAAGAAGACCTCACAGCACAGCAAGGCATCGTTCCCAGGGCATGCCTTTTGCTCAGTAGAGGAAAGGGAACAGCGCTCTGCGGGTCCTGGGATACGTGTTAAAGCGCTCATGGTACCACCGGTGATTCATTCGTGCAGCCAGCAACAAGTTGGTCACCTGCAGCAGTCACCCATGAGGCTGTGTGTTGGCTGCTTGGGTGCTTGTGGATTGGCCTTGCCTTGCTGCCGCCAAAATGTTGCGATGTGAACACTGAAACAGTACCCGTACCAACCAAAGGTGCACAGCTGCAGGCTTACCACCCACAGCAGCATGAGCCAGGCGGTGCTGCGCTGCCCAGCCAGAACGACCACCAAGCCTGCATAAATGACGACTTCGGCCAGGTAGTGGGGGCAGGATACCAGCTCAAAGCCGCCGCCTGCACCAAACCAACATAGCACCATCCTCACAAACAGCGCTAATAAACAATTTGTGTCCAGGCCAGCAATCCTAGTGTAAACTGTCAAACAGCAGATAACTTTGGCAACTCAAACAAAGGTATAGTTCATTGCGCTCTACCTCTTGGAATTTTATAGCCAGGCCTCTTGCCTTTTGCCGACAGTTGCGCCAGCAGCCAGTGCGAGTGCCACTGCAAGGCGTTGCCTGCCAGGAAGACGGCTGCACCTATCCACTGCCCCATGCTGACATGGCTCATTACCCAAGTGAGTGAAGGCACCTGCAGGTGTGGCAGCCCAGTACGCCACTTGCGCAGCAGGCCCACAGCATGGGCCAGCAGCGGCGGGTAGGTTGATGGCGGCAGGACAGACAGAGACACGAGGCAGTAGTAGCTGCAGGAGCAGGGAGGGGATATATGGTAGCAGGAAATTGAGACTCAGACCATTGCCGTGGTATTCAGCAGGCAAGCCTCGGTCATGGTTGCAATAAAGTCCGAGTTTGAATCATCACTGCTGGTCTGGTACTAGTGCCCAGCTGCACGGCGACATTGCATGCCAAGTAGCTCAGTTCCCCATGCGATTGTACACAGTCACCCCACTCACACCTCATGCCAAACAGGTACGCAATACCGTGCATGCGGGCAGCCTGCGGGTACTTCATGAGGCCCAGCGTTTCTGCCAGGCGGCGGCTGAGGTGCAGCTGCAGCAGGCCCAGCGCCAGCACACAGGTGCCCCTCTGTGCTGCTGAGAGAGTTGCATAATAAGGTGATCCCAGCAGCAGGTATGCCACCACGGCGTTCCATGTGGCTCCCAGCGCATAGAAGTGTGCAAACCAGCGCTGCGGAACGGTCCAGTCAGAAAGTGGCCCCAGCGCACGAGGCGGTTGAAGATCCATCAGCTTGCCGCGGCATGCCGATAGCTGCACCGCTGCTCTGCACATGCATAACGGGAGCGGTTTTTGCAGGGTTGTCCAGAGAAGTGCTTGGGTTCAGAGAAGTGCTTGGGCATCAAGGGTCCTGCGAGAGAGGCCCAGAAGCGAGAGCAGCAGCAACGCTCCGCCATCCCTACCTGAAGCTGGCGCCTACCGGCAGGGGAAGGAGGGCCATTGTAGACGCAAAGCTGGCAAGGCTCCAGTAGAGTAGGAGAAGCACCTCAAAGTGCTCTGCTAAGGTGCCGAGCATCGTGATGCCACAGGTGAAAAGAACGTTGCAGGTCGCCTGCCCGAATTAAGACAAATCGCGATTGAAGCAAAAGTTTACCGTCGTAACCAATCGCAATTGATTTGAAGGGCCCTCTCAGGACACTCTGACGTGGCAATGCCAGGGCGCCATCCACGCAGCTTTCCCCAGCTTTCAACATCATCCGTCCCCCGAGCCTGAGCTCAGGTAGCTACCTTGGCAGGTCCCCTTTTCTGGGGCAAGGGCAAGCGAGATGGAACACGACGGTTCTGTCGAAACGCAGCAGCCCCTGCTAGCCCGACATTCCATGGAGGAACCACACCAAAGTGGGGGTGACTCCAATCAGTCGGGAGAGAGCCGCAGGGGCTGGCTCTCAGAGCAGCTGCGGCGGGGCGGTCTATTGCGGGAGTCACCCTCTGACCACGCTGCCGCAGCTGGTGCCCTGCTGCCCCCAGGCTATCAGCAGCCAAAGTTGCCCTTGCGGGCGGTGTCAGCACGCCATGTGGCCATGCCATCCACCCGTGCAAGGTGAGCACGGGAGTGGATGGTGGCATTTGTGGCAGCAGTCTGCTGCCTTGCTCCTTCGCCTTTGTGAAACTGTTGAGCTCAGCTCCCCACTTAGCCGTCACATTCAATGCAGCATCGCGGAGTTCAGCACCATTCATAGTTGTGAATGAATATCAACAGTGCCAACTGCCTCTGATTATTACAAACACACACCAGCACCCACTACATTACATCCACCGCCACTCCACTCGGTACCAAACGCCTCACTCTCCCGCCCGCAGGCGCAGTGCTTGGATCGTGATAGACAAGAACGCCAAGCGCTCCTTCATGCACGCTGATAAGCGCTCTCTCATCATCCAGCTGGGCGTGGGCATACCCATACGTGACATGCGCCTGCTAGACTTCAACCTCCTCTCCTCGGGTAGGTGGTAGGTGAATGAGTGGGTGTGTGATGCAGTTGCCTGATGGATTATAACCAATATGCAGCAAATCACACCTCAAAGCAGCGCAGCCCCTGCAGTGGCAGCGGCAACAGCAAAGTCACGCCATGGTTGTCCAGCTGTCAGCCTTGCTGATAGCTCAGGCGATGTTGGTTGTGCTGATGGACTCAAAAGGTAGTCGCTGAAAGTCACCCCTTAACAACTCCTCTCCAATCACAGAACACCCATCTTCCACCCTTGCTCCTCCATGCCTCATTCCCAATGGTAAATCCTACACATCTCAGCTTCCCCACACGCTTCTCCCCTGTTCCCCTCCCCTCCGCTCCCCGCCTGTGCCTGCCCTCCAGAGACTGGCAAGCTTCTGGTAAGAGATAACGCCATCATCCTGTCCATTGACCACCTGCGCCTCATCATCACGGCGGATAAGGTGCTCATCCCACGAGAGGGATACGAGCACAACCCTCTCAGGTAGGGGTGAGAGAGTGGAGGAGGGAATGTGATTTTGGGGAAAGCCATCATGTTTTCGGAAGTTGTCCTCATTAGTGCCCAGCTGCACCTGGCAAACCTTTTTGCTGCCCCACAGCGTTCCTGCATCACAGACTGCCTTGCGCCCAGCCTGCTTACCAGCATCTTGCTTGGCTGTGTCCCCTGATTAGACTGCCTGCCTGCCTGCCTGCCTGCCTGCCTGCCTGCCTGCCTGCCTGCCTGCCTGCCTGCCTGCCTTCACTTTGCTCCTCACAACTGGCAGCACCTGGTCCAAGCCTTCCTAGCCCATGCTTGAGCATTCCTGTTGCCTCTTCTGGAAGCTCCGTGTCTGCAGCAACCGGTTTGTGGATGTGCTGGAGGAAAGCGTGGCGGAGTGGGCTCGGCAGCAGGCTGCCGCCACTCGCCCAGTTAGCATCGACGTGAACATGCACAGGGGGGGAGGGAGTCACACAGAGCAGCACTCCGACTTTGAGGACGACCACTCCGGTGCGCCAAATCAGTGGAAGGAGTGTCTAAATGACAGGGGGATGGGCGGGCCTGGCTCGGCTTACAATTCGGGCGAGGCAGGCAAACTTCCGCGTCTCTTGTGTGTAGCTGCACATGCTGCTTGCCTGTTCTTGCTCCCTGCCAAACGTGTGCCCTCGCTCCCAATCACCTGCAGGCTCCATGCAGCACCACGACTCGCTGCAGCTGCCCTTTGAGTTGGTGGCGCTGGAGGCGGCGCTCAAGGAGGTGGTGGCGGCTGCAGGGATGCAGGTCAGGCAGACGTGTGTAGGTGGCCCCTCTTCCCCTCCTCCCCCTGGCCTGGCGTCTGTGCTGCAGTCAGGGCCAGCCACCCGCCTCTGTCACTCCTTGCCTTTGGCATTATGGACACCTGTCCCTTCACACAGAGACAAGCCATCAGCTAACCTTGTGGTTGTGCTGGCTGGGTGGTTTACTGTGCTTTGCGCCTGCCTGTGCATGCATGCAGGTCAAGGAGCTGGAGGCGGTGGCGCTGCCCGCGCTGGATGCACTGACCAAGAGCGTGAGTGGTAGAGGGATGGCGGCAAGGGAAAGCGGCGTGGAGGGAAGGGGGGTGGTTGGGACGCTGTTCTGGCTGTTGGCTGGTGTCACTAGATTGTACGCTTGAGGGGTTTGTGCAGAAAGGCGTCAAGTGGTAGCGCAGGCTGTTTGCAGTGCTAGCTCCTGTGCAGCAAGGGGTGGATCGCGCAGTGCAGCAGGTGCCAATGTCACGCAGGTCCCCTCCCACACCTATCACCATGTGACCTACGCCTGATGCC
>JAAMXP010001572.1:7555-44670 GCA_019693395.1 Ettlia oleoabundans | reverse complement strand
CCCCACACACACCCCCCGTGCTCACCCTGAGGTCAATGGGCAGCTCGTCGTCGGGACCCAGCAGCTCACGCTCAGCATGCTGCACCGCCGCCAGCACAGCGCCCCACTGACCTGCCTCGCAGTGCAGCTCAGCCAGTATGTTGATGTGGGTGAGGTCGGTCTGCGGTACAACACAGATGTGGGAGGCCAGGGTGTTGCGACCAGCAATGACATGAGTGATGGCTGTCCGTATAAGTCCGTCTGGATGCGTCAGTTATTCTGCCACACTGCTGATGGCGCAGCCCAGGAGGAAAGTGTCCCCAAGGTGCAACAGCGTCAGTTAGTACCAACTTTGTCCCTGGCCATCTTGCCCAGCCCGCAACACAGCAAGGCACATACATGCAGCACAAGCGCAGCAAGCCACACACTGTATAGTGAACAAAAATTTGCCAACGCAGCAGGGTAGTATAGCACGATAAACTCACCTGGGTGGGATAGTTTGAGATGTGCGCCTGCAGCACCTGCACCGCCCTGCCCGCATGCCCTGTGCGGTGGAAGAGTCGGGCCAACGCCTTGGGCACCTCGCTGTGGTCGGGACGCGCGGCCTGCACCTGTGGAAACATGCGTGTGCGTATGTGGTCTCAGGACTGGGTCGGTTGGTGGGGGGCAGGGCTGGGACTGGTTTGGGTTGTGTGGCTTGGCCTGTGATGCGTCAGAGTCACTTGTGCCAGAACCTTCGATATCAGCCGCCAATCAAATATGCAGAGGCAAGTTTCCAACATTTGAACAGTAATTGCTACAGCTCCCAAACCAGTTGTGCAGCCATGAGCAGCATCCTGCAGTGCTACGGGGCGAAGAGCGGTACCTGTTCTAGCCCCTCTATCGCCTTTTTGTTTTCCTCCATGTCGGCATACAGCATGGCCCGATCATACCGCGCATCCACATCCTCCTTGTCCCGCTTCAATACCTGCGGTATCAAGACGAAGTACGCATGTGCGGTACAGCGCTGCTGGGCTGTACACTGTGCTATCCAGTCCACGCCAACCGCTGCGACAGCCTGCAATCTGCAATCTGCAAGTGCAACTAGCACCACAGCACGGCACATCATGCAATACCTTACTACCTGCGAATTTACTCTACTGCAGCCCTACCCCAGTCCCAGCCCAGCGCAGCCGCTGCCCACCTGTGTGTAGCAGTATATTGCCTGTCGGATGAGGCCCTGCTCGCTGGACAGCTGGGCCAGGCGGCGCCACAGGCTGATGTCCTTGGGGGTCAGGTGTGCGGCAATCATGTAAAAGTCAAGCGCCTGCGCACTTGAAAGATAGAGGTTTAGGGGTCAAGCGGAGGATTTGGTGTAGCCTAGGTGGCGTAAAAAGGGTACCCGCGGCTTACAATATTTCACACCAAGCGGGGGAGAGTTGAGTGGAGGGGCACGCAACCGAACATTCCTGCAGGAGAGATCAGCCCGATCAGCCAGCCGCGTATCCATGCTGCCAAGGACTGCTTGCCTTTTTCACGTCCCCCACTGCCTCGTGCAGCAGGCCCAGGGTGTGGTAGGGGTCAGGCAGGTTGGGTGCCAGGCGGATGACCTGCGGGCAGAGGAGACAGGCATAGCAGATGCATGGTTGACTGGCAGCTGAAACAGCAGGCAGCAGGCAGGCCGTGAATGATGTCAGAACCATGTACGGCAGGGGCACCTGAGCATCGCACCGACACAAAGCGGCACCACACGGGCTGTGGGTGCGCATGCCAGCCCCACTACCGTCCAATGCCACCGTGCACTCAACCTCCTTCTGCCACTGCTTCCAGCTGCCGCCACGCTGCCTATACTGAACTGGACGTGTTTTGGACACGCACCCATAACTGTAGGCATCTGACTGAGGCCAGTCTTTACCCTGACGGCTGTATGCCATCTGCTCAACAACCTGTAGAGATGCCGTCGAGGAAGAGTGATGCAGCACCATGCAGCCCCTGCCTCACCTCCATGAGCAGTGCGATTGCCTCGTGGTGTCGCTGCGTGGCGTACAGCAGGTTGGCCTCACCCAGCTTGGCGGCTACAGCCTCGGGCAGCTCGCGCCGCCGCGTGCCCTTCTTCTCAGCCTGGCGCCTGTGCAATGAACGATGGTTGCGCAGGAGTTCGAGGAGCAAATCATCAGAGGGGAACCAGCATAAGGTTGCCGTATGTTGATGGTAAAGGGGAGATATTACCAACTGGCAGGAGGGAGGGGCAGCGTGATGGCAGAAGACACGAGCCAAGAGCAGAAAGGACATCACAAGCATGAAAGGATGTGCTGATGCTCCCTATATCTCCATGTGTGGGCCTGCGCAGGCAGGCGGGCAAGCAAGGCTGCAAGCAGAGTACCAACACCCACCTCCACCGCTCTCGTGCTCGCTGCTTCTTACGGCTCTTGGCAGGCTGCAGCCCCATCTGTTCCGCCAGGCTATCATTCCATATGTCTTGCACATCGGCGCCAAACACACTGCCACCGCCACGACGGCCGCTGCTGCCGCCCTGGCGGCGCCGCTGGCTGGGCCCCGGCTGGACGTCGTCAGCGTCAAAGGCATTATCCTCCATTTCGCCCTCTTCATCTTCATCCGCTGACTGTGACAAAATGGCATCAAATCGCATCATTAAAACAAATATCCACATGCACGTGTAATACTGTCCCCCTGGGTGCCGCTGATGGTAAGAACACAGGAAAACACATCTAGCACATCCCCCTTCAGGCCAGGCTTGCCCGTGTTCCCGCTCACAGCCAGCACGGCGACGAGACAGACAGACTGCAATGTAAATTGACAGACTAGCATCGACAACTTACCTCCTGTGCGGCCGTGGGGCGCTGCCGCCGGCTGCGCCGTTTCTGGCTGGCCAGCACCTCAAAGGGCTGCCTGCCTAGTGCCTCCTGAGCCTCCATGCCAGCCAGCACACTGACTGGGTCTGCTCCCTCCCCAAACAGATCCGGCTGCTCCTCCTCATCCTCCTCCTCTCCTGTCAGATCGGACAGATCATTGCCATGACCACAGGAGGGAGGGGAGGAGGGGTGGAGGTCCGAGGAAAACAACCAAGTAGGAAAGATTGCTCGAGCCTTAGGAAGGAGGTAGCAGCACTTCAAGCCGGCTGGTAAGTGCGCCAGTTAGGACGGCATCACAAAGTATTTGGGAATACACAACCCAGCATATGTGTAGCCATGCCTCAATGTGCCTTCAAGTCGTTGATGATGGGGTGGCACAGCGTGCCCACATGCCAGCGAGCCAGGGACCGTGCAAGCCAGGCACCCACCAGTGGTAGCTCCCTGCAGATATCCCTCCTCATCTGTGGCATACGCCTGGTTTAGAAATGCCTCTTCATCCAGGTCAGAAGGAAAGTACTCATCGTCCGAAGACATGGCAGCCAGGGATGAGCCCGGCCACCGGGGTGGGGCAAGTGCCCCTGGCAAGCCGCAGCCACCAACAAACGCTGGTGCTGGACTGCAGATACCCTGACGGCTGCATGCAAGCAGCATGACAAACGTTTTCGTAAGCCATATGGTCGCGTCTGCCCTTGAAATACTGAAGTGGGCCAGGCGGCAGCAACCCGGCCACCTGCCGCCAGGCCAGGTCCTAGCTCTGCGCAGGGGCGGCGCCACGTAATGCGCGAACTTAGTCCGCTCCTTCTTGTGACGGACCTTGCCTAGTGACCGTGCAGACTGGGCTTTGCTTGCTTGATCAGAAAGTGCTTGCTAGCTGCTCGCGCTGCGAGTGTACCCTAGCAAAAGTACCAGCATATGGCAGCACCCGCCCGAAAGCTGCTCGTTGCATTTTGCAGAACCCTCCCCCGTGCTGTGCTGAGGTTTGCCCATGTGGATTGTGTCGACAAGAGCGACTGAACGGATGCAGGTCCTGGATGCAGTTGTAAAATTCCGTGCTCTCAGAGATATCACATCTTCGGCTTTCTCCCACGTCTTCAGCAGTTCTTGCCTCAGCTCCCGTCGGCCTCCAGCTCGAATATCTTTGCCTGTGTCTTCCGCTGCTCATTCTACGGAAGCCGGGAAGCAGCTTGGGCTTGAGGATAGCGGAGCCCTAGAGTCTGGGCAGACACTGATTCGCTCGACCTGCCAGCGCGCCTTGGCATTCCCCTGCACTCGTTGCCAGCCAGGGGAGCCCTCAGCACACTCGAATCGTCAGGGGGCCTGTGAAGAGCATCCTCTGTTAACCTCACCTCTGCTGACCGGCGGTACACGGGGGAGGCAGGCCCGCCGTCTCCCAGGCGCCGTCCGGTGCACCCGCCACCATGGCGCCGCCGTCAGGTGGCGATGAAGACTGGTTTGAGGATTATGACACCGATATGAGCGATGCCTCGGAGCATCCCAGCGACCAGGAGAGCCCCTACCCCAGCGACAGCACCAACGGCGGTAGCGCAGGCAGCAGCGGTAGCGATGGTGCTGTGGATGACAGTTTTCATGAGCAGCCTATGGCAGAGAGCAGCGCAGACCAGCGCAAGCGGCTGTACACCGTCATTGACAGGAATAGCCTGCGCAGGATGCAGGTGTGCTGCCGCCTCTGGGACCATTCCATAGCTCCAGCTCTTGCACCGTCCACGCCTGCTAAGTTGTTTGAACCCAAGCTGAGATTTGTTAAACCCGGTGGTTGTTTGATCTGGGCTCCACAGGACGAGGCGCTGTCTCAGGTCCAATCCATCATGGGCTGCAGCACCACCACCGCTCGCGCCCTGCTCATCTATTTCAGTTGGGATGCAGAGACGGTGCTTGGTGGGTGCTGCTGCCGCTCCAATGCTGTAAGCTCATATGCGTCAGCCATCGCTTTTTGGGTATAGTTTTTGTTTAAAAATTTGAAAAAGGGCATTGGTAGCCATTCCGATCTGAGCTCAATCGCACCCGGACGTGTACTATCCACGTGTGCCCTGCACCTGCTGTATTATCCATGCACCCAGATTCTCGCCATGCCCCGGCTGCTGACCTTGCTTCTTTGCCATGTTGCTTTTACTGCCTTCTGACAGGCACCATCGCGGAACGAGGGCAAGATGAGGTTTACAAGCGAGCGGGGCTGCTCTCTCAATCCGACGAAGCGCCACAGGCGGGTGCGGCGGATGCAGCAGCCGCTGACGTCACCTGCATGGTCTGCATGTGTGACGTGGCGCGACGCGATGCAACCATCATGGACTGCGGCCACACCTTCTGCAATGATTGCTGGAAGGAGCACATGCGGTGGGTGGGAGCATCTTGCATTTCTTGAGGGCGGTGTGGCTCGTAATGGAATCCTCCGCGAGGGATATCGTGAGGCATGGACAACCCGAAATACACCAGCCCTGCTTGTCTTGTGTTTTTCCGTCGGTGCAATCTCATATGCGGGTGCAGCCTGCCTTTAGTGCTGGTCAGCGATGCATTTAGTTGCCTGCCACTGGCTCACCTTGCACTACAAATGGAGAAGCACAGGGCTGCATCTGTTGGCTCTGATCGGTTCATCTGCCTGTGCCCTCCGCCCCCTTGCCCCTGCCGCAGCATTAACATCTCTGAGGGGATGAGCCGACGCCTGAAATGTATGGCGCCCAGCTGCGGTGTGGTGTGCGATGAGAATAAGGTGTGTATGGGTCAGGTCATACTTTGCTGCCATACCTGGCATTCAAGGCATGATGCTGCCTGCCACCTGCACAAAGTTTGGAGAACCCCAGGGGGATGCCTGCTCGCGTGCATATGTGACTCTTGACACTCTGACCCTCTTTACAGGTCAAGCACCTGCTGAAGGGCAACACGCCGCTGCTCACAAAGTATGAGCAGACCCTGCTAGGTGGGCGTTGGCGTGTGGGTGGGCTGGGTTTGGCCTTGTTTGAGTAGGTGGTTGACATGTCTCCTGTGCGGTTGTTGTGTGGGTAATGTTGCTGATATTTGGCTGGTTGGTAGGCTTGCTCGGAGGCAAAGCTGAGTCCAAGCACAGCCAGCTTGCTGAGTCCAGGCTGCCCCACTTATTGCAAAGCGCATCTGTATTGGGGATCAAGACAAGGTTGCGCCTGCTTTTGTAGCTCCCTATAGCAAATCTCCTGCGAATATCCCCCTCACCTGCCAGCTGCCACCCCCCTTTTTTCTGTGGTGCCGCAGAGAGCTATGTGGACGACAACAAGCGCGTGAAGTGGTGCCCCAGCGTGCCGCATTGCGGCTACGCCATACGATCAAAAGACCTGCACTGCGAGGTGAGGCCCTCGCGGCTTAGGTGTGCTGACGGTGCTGGCAGGACGCGGAGCAGTGTCATCTGGCCACTTGCAGGCCCGCGGCTTTGGGGAGCATAGACCAGCTGAGAACTCGGCTGTGATAGGGCCTGACTCAATCTGTGATAGCTGGGCTATTACTGGTGCTGGCACGTTCTGTTGGTGCAAAACATGCCTGCCTTTCGAACACCAGCCCTCAAACGCTAGCCCGCCGCTGGCACTCCCCTGCAATTTGCAGGTCGATTGCTTGTGCGGCCACAAGTTCTGCTTTGCCTGCTGCGAGGTTCAGCACAGCCCCGCCACCTGTGAGATGCTGCGTGACTGGGAGCAGCGGGTGCGGGACGGCAGCGAGACATCGAGCTGGCTAAACGCCAACACCAAGCCCTGTCCCAAATGCGGCAAACCCGTAGAGAAGAACGGCGGGTGAGTGAGGCAAGAGAGGGGTGGCCAGTTCACATGTGTAGTTGGCCACGCATGTGGGCGCGCAGGAGCAGCGATGACAGCAGCAAAGGGGTTGGGCAGGGATGTGGGGTCGCAGCTGCGCTATGTTGGGCAGAGGCATTGGGAAATAAAATCATTCTGTAGCAGCCTCGCGTAAATGCTCTTATACAAAGCCAGGCCTGCCAGCGAAATGGGAAGCTTGCTTGCAGGTTGCCTCAATCATGCCTCCTGCTTTTCTGGCCCTAGCTCCACCCCTCTTGGTCAATTGGTCCGCTCAGAATAAAGAACCTTTCTGTCCTGCCTAGCTGCCTGCCTGAGTAGCCACCTAGCACTACAATCATGGCTGCCTGCCCCTGTACACTGCAGCTGCAACTTGGTGCTGTGCCGCTGCGGCCAGGCTTTCTGCTGGCTGTGCGGGCAGGCCACGGGGCGCGCACACACATGGACCAACATTGAGGGGCATTCGTGTGGGGCGTACAAGGAGGAGGCGGAAGCGAGGGCCAATGATGCGCAGCGGTAAGACGACGGTGTGGTCAGTGATGTTCTGGGTGGGCCGGGGTTTGGACGTGATGTGCGGTTGCCAGCTTGGGCTAGATGCCCCAAAGCGTTGGCCTAGCCGGCAGGCTTGTTCCTCTGGTTTAGACTTTGTACATCTTGCACCAGAAACGCAGTGGAAAAGGCAGTAGCTGTTTAAGCTGGCTGGATGAGTGTAGGCGAGCGGCTTGGATGGGCAAGGAGGTTGTTACTCTACCAGGTTGTTATCCGCTTATTGACGACTGTGTGACACTGCTCTGTTGTTGCACCCTTCCCCGATGTACCTGTTCTGCAGCAACTTGAAGCGGTACCTGCACTACCTCACGCGATATGAGGCAAACCTGCAGGCGCTCAAACTAGAGGACAGGCTGCGCAAGGTTGATGGGGGTTCGGGCATATAAGGCTGATTGAATTGAATTGGCTGGGCATGACAGAGTGACTGGGCTGGATGTGCTGCGGCATGCGTGCTGGGCAAATGGGCGGATGAGGGGATGAATGAGGCAGGACCAGCTGGGGGCGTAAATGTTGAGGGCATTTGAAACTCGGTCTTCCCACTCTGCCCTTGACTGCCAGGCATGCGCATGCCCCTGAGCCATGTATGCCTGCTACCAGGCTGCCCCCCACGTGCCCCAGTCCTTGACGGCCTAACTTACCTGCAGGAGAGCGAGAAGCGAGTGGATGATGTGCTGGCTGCTCAGCCGGGCACGCTGCCTAATTTCTCGTGGCTCAACGATGCGCAGGCGCAGCTCTTCCTGGCCCGCAAGTGCATGGCGTACAGGTGGGTGCTGAAGGTCTGGATACACGCGTGTGTGTGGCAAGGAGACAGGCAAGTCGGACGCGGTGTGTTGGGCGTTGATTGAGACTGGAGGCAGTGATTGGGTTCCTGGTGGATTGCTGCTGAAGCAACAAAGCACACCATCAGCATTCTGCCTCATTGTGACATAGCCACCAGTAGCAAGGCCATCTCACTGCCAATGTCTTTGGCCCCCAACCCCCCATCTGCAGCTATATCTTTGCCTTCTACATGTTTGGACAGACCATGTTCCGGGAGGACTTCAGCCCCGAGGCCAACGCCATCAACCAGGCGCTGTTTGAGGACAAGCAGGGGCAGCTGGAGGCAGAAGTGGAGCTGCTGAGGTGGGCGAAAGTGTGCGTGTGCGTGCGTGCGTGCATGTGTGTGGGGGTGTGTTTGCGGGCAGCTGTGGCATGCAGCTTGTTGATGATTTAGCAACTGAGTTAGTAATGAAGGGCATGGGGGCAAGTTGTGCGTAGGCTTTCGACCTGTTACAATACTCCTGGCCGCCCCCCACTCCACCCCACCCCACCCCCCGCGCCCATGACTGCCCTCCTTCCTTGGTGCAGTCAGCTGATTGAGAACCCATGGCCCACCAGCAGCGCTGAATATCTGGCGCAGCACCGCATGAGCATCATCAACCTGGCGGCAAACATAGACACGCGCATACAGAAACTGTATGAGGTGCGGGACAGGGCTTTATGGCGTGGTGTGGCATTGTGTGGTGTGTTGCGGTTCCGGCCTGCCGGACAGGATGCAAAGAACACAATGTACGGGGCAGTTCTGTGGCGCGCAGAACAGCATTTGATACTTCGGGGCAGTTGCCATACCACTGCCACCTGGTGTCGGGTCTTCAAGTGGCCGCGCCCAGAAGGTGTGAGGGAACTTGTTCCTATTTCCTGTGAAAGACCTCTACGTGTTGGGAACTGCGTCTCACACTTTCTCCTGATGCAAAATACGCACCACTTGTTTTTACTCTTGCAAGCTCTCGTTCCATTCTGCCTCCTGTCCTTCCTGCAACGTTGCAGGTGATAGAGTGCGACATAGCACCCCAGGTGGCCTCACGGGGCGTCGGCATTGCGCCCTACAAGGGCCGCCACGCGCAGGGCAGTGGGGGCGAGGCAGCGGCGGAGGTGTACCGACAGGCGGCAGAAGGTGACGCGGGTCCAAGTACAAGCGGCTTAACCACCTCGGGTACGCTCCTGCCTGCCTGCTCGCCTGCCTGCCTGCCTGCCTGCCTGCCTGCCTGCCTGCCTGCCTGCCTGCCTGTATGGCTGCCTGCCCGTCAATGTGTTGTGCTTGGTAGTTCATGTGGGTCACAAGCTGTGGAGCTATTTGGAGGAACGCTCAGTGATCTCTGCCTGTGATGCGTGCTGTTCCTGCTGCCTTGCTTTTCCTTGGAGTTTCCCACTGCCCCCTCACAACCACTGCCATCTCGGCGTCGCCAAGCCTTGCAAGACTGTTTATGCAGGATATTTCTCCCTTTCCTTCTTGCCTGCAGACGTGATTGATCTTACAGCGGCAGATAGCGATGACAGCCCGGGAGGCAGGGGCAAGGGCAAAGGCGCAGCAGGGTTTCTAGGGGCAATGACCCGTAGCAAACGCAAAGCAGCAAGCTGAGGCAGGCACAGGCCCATTCTCCAACGCTTGAATTACTTCCAATGCTTGTGTGTACTATTCAGCAGCAGGGTGCTGGGCTTTTGAGTGTACTGAATCTCTTCCCCTGCTCTTCAACCCTGAACTCAACGCCTGCCTGCACAGTGTACAAAACCCAAAAGCTTCGACACCATGCCACTTTTCCGGCGCGACATTTTCCTGCTTGCTCTGCCTGTGCTATTCTGTTTTCCAAGCTGTTACCAGTCATTTCATATGTTTTAACGAACCCGATGTGAATGAGCGCGGGACCATAGAGAGCAAGGCGGGGTGTGGTGGCGATTTGACAGCGTAAATACGGTTGGGTTGAAATTGTTAAACAGATGTCCTGGAGCAGTTTAACAGAAGGGGACTTTATGTGCATATGATGGCAGCTTTAATCACGGAGGAAAACTGCGAATGAGGGCAAGAGAAACTGGCAGAGACTCATTGGGTCAGCTCAATGTCGGCTCTGCATGGGGCTGAGGCGGGGTGTGTGAGGTCAGGCAATGCCGCTAGGATCCCAGCAGTACTTGCAGCTCCCCAGCTGCTCCTCCATTGCATCCAGCCGCTCCAGGGCCTGTTGGCTGAGCTGGCGGTCCAGCAGCACAGCTGGCGCCACCTCTGCTATGCGCTCCGCCCTTGCAGACTTTGGTATGACGGCGCAGCCGCGCTGCAACCCCCACAGCAGCAGCACCTGAGCAGGTGTGCACGCCTCTGCCGCTGCAACTGACTGCACAGTAGGGTGCGACAGCAGCTGGCCGGCGCCCAGGCTGGCATAAGCCACCAGGGCGATGCCGTGCCGTTTGCAGAACTGCCGCAGCTCCCGCTGCTGGTACCGTGGGTGGCACTCTACCTGATTCACCGCTGCAGGGCCAGCATGTGGCAATGGTTAGACTGGGGATCCAGCATAAACTGGATCCTCAAGGGTATTGCATAGCGCCCGTGGCAGCACACCAGTATAGCAATGGAACCAATGCAGTACACTGCAATGCATTTGCAGCTGCGCTTTTTGGTAAATACAACAACACCAACACCAACACCAACAGCTGAAATGAAGAAAGAGGAAACTCCTCAGCCTGTGTGCCCACCTGGCTTGACCTTGGCGTACCGCAACAACTCCTCCAGGTGCCGTACCTCATAGTTGCTGACACCAATTGCCCGGAAGCTGCCCGCTTTATGGTACCGCTCCAGCACCTGCCATGTTTGGCGCCGCAGCTCAGCATTTGCTGCAGATGCTGCATCCTGCTTAGCCACCCCTGGCCAGTGCACCAGCATGAGATCAATGGGAGAGCCCAGCACCCGCAGGGACGCCTCACAGCCAAACTCCGCTTTAGTGGCTCCTTGCTGCAGGTAGGCAGGTGGCAGGCAGCTGGGGCCAAGTTTAGAGAAGCAATTTGCAAAGTCAACCACTCAGATTAACAAGCTGAGCGTAGAAGGGGACCCAAGTGGCACAACTTGGCAGGCATGCAGCGACTGCGATCCCAGGTGCGGGCAGTCAGGCATGACAAATCTTGCCTGGTATGGAGACACTTTGGTTGTTACAAACACTTCCTGCCGAGGCACACTGCTGGCCTGCAATGCCGCGGCAACCTCTGCCTCGTTTTTGTAGATGCTGGCTGTGTCAATGGCCCGATAGCCCTGCTGCAACGCCCACCCAACCGCATGCCGGGCCTCTTCTCCCTTCAACTTGAACGTGCCCAGCCCTACCGTGGGCAAGTTGATGCCGCCTGGCAGTGGGATGCTGGCTGGAAAGGGCATTGGCCTGGCGTATCTGGCGTGGTCAGCGCCTGTAGCGCAGCAGACTGCGTGTTGCGGAACCGCCTAGCTGCCGTCTACGGTGCCACGCCCGGCCTGCTGCCACCACCAACAGCAAAGCACTGATGGCTATACTCGAGCAACCATGCAACGAATTGCAAGCTGAGGTGAACGTTATTTCTGCTGGCGACTGGTGCTAAGCAAGGGCTCCCTACTGCGCTTGCAAACCCAACGGGGCTTGTGTTGCCTTGTTGGGCCCAGTTCCCATGGTGACACGATTTTACGTTGGACCAGGAAAGCTTGACAGCGGGTGCACGGCAAAGACCTGCTGGAACGAGGTTTAATGCTGAGGTGGCCGCCACGGTTCAGTTGATCAGCGGATGAGCAACAGTGCCAGTCAATGACGGGATGGGTCGGGGTGTGTATACATTGCGCTTTGCACTTAAACATAATCAGCACACCTGCGTGAGCCCAACACCCAGCAGGCTGGAGCGGCGTGCCTCCCCATTGTTGTTAGCGTATGCACAACTGATGGCCGAGCCGGCGGCCCCAACTAGTAGTGAGCTCCAGGCTCCTAACACTCTTCCGCAGCCACTAGCAATCTTGCGTTGCCGCCCAGAAGGGCCGCCTGGTGGCACCGAAGCCACGTTTTACGTGCTAGGTACTGCGCACGTCAGTGCACATAGTTGCGAGGATGTCGCCAGGCTAATACGGGCTGTAAAGCCGCAGGCAAGCGTTGCTGCCACGTCCCCTCCGCTGCTGCCGCTGCAGCGCGCTGCTGCTGTGCGTTGCCCCTTGCATCATGCTTGTGCTGCTGTGGTTGCAAATTGCTTGCTGCTGTACTTCTGCGGCCACACGTCTCTACACATGGTTCTTGTGCCGCCCGCCCTGGCACCAGCAACCCCCGCACGGGGGCAGCGGCACCACCCGTTGAGAATCAAACCTGCATGTCTGGGTGGCCGCCTCTCTCCTGCAGGTTGTCATGATTGAGTTGTGTTCTGAACGCAAGCCCATCCTGACAGCAGACAAAATACGGGAACCTTCTCTAAGTCAAGTGCTTACAGAGGTCAGGGCGGGGCGAGCGACACCCTTCCAAGGCATCTACTCGTGGTGGGTGCTGCTGCCTTCCGCCCCATGCCCAGCTGCCTGCCTGCTTCCATGCACGCATGCCTGCCCGCCTCCCTGCCTAACTGCATGGCATCCTCATGCATGCACATTATTAGTTGCCTCCGGCACGCTGCTGCCGCGGTGTTTGCTGGACATTGGGTGCTGCGCTGTGGAGGGGCTGCTGCTGTTGCCTGCCTGCCTGCCTGCCGAGGTACCTCCCTCCTCAACCTGCTTTGGATCACTCAGTGTACTTCCTGTGCACCATCATCATACTGCCCAATTTAGGCTGCTTGCCAAGGTTGGGAAAAACCTGGATGTGATGCCGGGAGAAGAGTTCAGGGTGGCGCTGCGGGAGGCGCATGCGATAGGCGCACAGGTGGGCGGGGGCGCGGAGGGCCGGTTCTGCTGCTATGGATTGGTGTGCTGAGTGGCAACGCAAAATTTTGTCAGTAGCGCGTTGGAATGCTGGCATGGAGCATGCCAGGGGTCGGCGCCAGACCACAAATGCCAGGCAGCCAGGTAAAAAAAGAGCAGGCAGGTGGCAGGCATTTACCCAGCTGACACAGCGCATCAATCCGCTCTTCGTTCTTGAGGTGCAGGTTGTGCTTGGAGATAGGCAGCTCACCATTACCTTGGCACGCGTCTGGCACGCGCTTGGCTTGTGGGAGAAGGTCAAGCTCACAGGAACGCTGCTGTGGACAGGGCTGAGGTGCGGCAATTTTGCAAGCTTGTCCATGTGCATAAAGCTGGTGTGCAGGGATCCTTCATGCAAAAGCGAAGTCCACCCATGGTAAGACCCATCCGGATATTTGTGCCTGTGGTTTAGACCTCCTTGTAGCTTGTGTCCTGCCGCTGGTGCTAATGTTCCGCTCTTCTGTTGGGTGCTGTGGTGACTTGTCTGCAGCATGCTTGACACTGAGGAGATGCGGCAAGAGATTGAGAAGATGAAGGAATCGGACGTGCTGACCGAGGCGATACGCGAGTTCGGAAAGGCATGCCCCTGCTTGCTGTCGTCTCAGCAATGCTGCAGCTTGTTGCACGCGACCTTTCTAAATGATTTGTTCGTCAGTCCAGTTGGCCAGAATAGCCAGCCTGACTGGGAAGCGCAGGGGATCATCTTCATTTTTTTGCACCCCTCCCTGCCTGGCGGCGAAGTGCCTGCCTCTTGCTGCCCTCTTGATTGCCCCTTTACCCTTACCTGCTCCTGCTCTGCCCTGCCTCCTGCTTGCTACCTTGTGGCCGCCTGCCTGCAGGAATTTCCCAGCCTGCTGCGCCCGTTGCTGACGGAGCGTGATCAGTACATGACGTTTATGCTTCGAAAACTGGCACCTCGTGCACACACAGTGGTGGCTATTGTGGGGGCAGGCCACCTGCGAGGCATCAGGTGCATGTCTGGCCAAATGCATTGCCTTACCAGCTTCAATCGTGTATGCATATTATTGCTGATATGCTGTTTCCGGGGAGCTGCATAGGGACAGGTGGTGGAAGTGTGCAATTTGAAGCACCGCGTTTCCACTCACTACAGCCTTGTCAAGCATCGCCCCTTTAGTCCTCAACCCTTGCTATTTGATGAGCTGATTGTACCGTGACTTGTATCGATCTTGATCTTCTTCTTCCACAGGGAGCACTGGGATTGCGAGATTGACATCGCCGAGATTACCAGCATGCCAGCGGAGCGGCAGCCCATTCTGCGTTGGCGCCGCATCGCGCTGCTCACAGCCGGTGGCGTGCTGGTCAGCACAGCGCTGCTAAGGCTGCGCAGGTAGCCAGCACTGGTTTGACAGTGCAGCGTAGCGTCATTGATGCAGCAAATTTTAGACCACGCAGGCTTCGTGTTGCAGTTGAATTCAGCCCTGCACAGTTAGAAGGCTTGGGTTGTGCCGAGGCATGGCTGTGCCGGCCTCCAAAGATTTTGTTTCTTAATAATAGTGGTAGCGCCATGGTAATGCGTCCTGTATGCGTCCTGTACCTTGCTTGTTTGTTTTGACGGACATTCTCCAGAACTTACATGTCTCCCATAAATCGCAGCACTGCTTCACTACTGTAATCACTGCATGTGATGCTGGTCCAGAACAACCATAGAGGGCGGGGCAAGGGGCAAGTCCTGTTAGCCTGGGGCGTAGCCACACTCGCTTCATCCCTTCCCTAAAGCCGTTGTACAAGTCATGTATGGGGCCAAGGGTGCAAGGTAGGCAGTCACCAGCTCAACAAGATGTGCACCTGCGTGGCCAGCGGCACATCAACAATGCCATGTCATCTTTGATTCAGATTGCCACTCTTTCAACCACTTGCATCGGGCGCTTCTTGGTAACGGGAGGGGGAGAAGGCAGTTGCCGGCCATGGCTGGGTTAATTGCAGCGTGCCCGACCTCTTGCGCATCTCTTGCGCCGACCCGCAGCAGAAAGGCGACATGGCAAGTAGGCGAGTAACCTTTTTACAAAATTTACAAAAGTGCAGGCTTGGAACGGCTCACAGGCACGGGTCGGCCACTCCTGTGCAGGGGCACCCTAGGGTATTATCCCGCTGCTCCTTCACCCATGTCACTAATCAACCCTGCGCAGGCCTTTCACCCAGCGTGAAGCGTCGCAGGATTGCCCGTTGCAGTGGGCCGGGGGCAGTGCAAGCGGTGCAGCAGGTGCGCCCACGTATGTGTGGTGCAGCAGACTGGACAGTGGTTGCTACATCATCTTTGGGTTGCTACCTTGGATTTGCCATGCTACCGCCCAGCGCCACATGCTTCTTTATTGAGTTGCGCTTGTAGGTTGATGGGTGGTCCCCGCTGGTGCCCCACCGTCCCCTTGACCAGCTGGCCGCACGCACCCAGCAGTTGGGTGCTCAGCTGGCAAACCTGGACCAAGAGCTGCAACAAAGGTGGGCTTGGCTGGCCTACTATGGCTGCTGGTGCCAGATCACACGCATTTCCTATTTGTTTTGCCTTTGATATAGCTACTAATGCTTCTCCTGGCCCTTCTCGCTTGCAGCAATGCGCTGGTCACGGTCAAGGCGCGAGAAATGATGGCGCGCTTTCTTGGTGAGCAGCAACAACGGCATCCAACGCAGCACCAGCAGAAGGTCACTTTGAACCGCTCAACAGCAGCGCTTGCTGCTGCAACCGGGGCGACAGTACAGGCGGCCAGCGGTGGTGCCGTGCTCTACAGCTTCCGGAGCAGCGATGCCGTTGGCGGCATAGCCGGCATCCTGGAGCCACAGCCCACAGCCTTTGAGCTGGCTCAGCGTCACCTGGCTTCAGCACTGCCGCCTGAAGCGGCTGCGGGGCTGCAGCTGCGGCTCAGCCACATGCCTGGCAGTGCCAACAGTGGTGGCAATGGTAGCACAACGGAAGATGTAGTTGGCGGCAACAAGGGGGCCACCTTATATAATAGAAAGCATGCGCCCACCAGCATCATTGGCAAGAACACAGGCACATCTGAAGAGGTCCCCTTGGTGGAGCAGGCAGGTACTGTAGAGGCTGAGGAAGCCTCCAGGCTGGCGGAGCAGGCTGCCTGCCGGGCTGCGGAGTACGAGCGCCTGCTGTCTGTGGCAGGCCGCAGTCAGGTGGAGCAGCCACCTCAGCAACAGAGGCTGCAGGCTCAGCAAACCCCTGAGGAGGTTGCAGCAGCCCTTTGGGAGGCGTCGCAGCTGGCTCAGCGGGCGGCTGGCCTGGCGGCTGCCTCCCAGCGCTTGCAGGGTGGAGCGCGCGATCACCCACAGCAGAAACGGCTGGTGCGCCCCGGACAACGCTCTGCCACTAGCAGGCGGACCCCTCAGGACCTTATGCCGCAGAACGCTGTGGTGGGCGTGGGAGCTGTCATCCCCTCAACGGCTCCAACAAGCCGGGAGGCTGCACGGCCTGCTTTGCAGCTGGCTGACCTGGCAGCGGCTCCTCACAAATTGGAAGTTCTGCCGCCTGTTGCTGCCCCCATGTCGGCCCTGCTGGACCGCTGGAGCCGATGGAGCGACAGCGGTGCCCCGGATATGACTTGCATCACATCGCGACCCAGCCTCCCAGGTTTGTGTGTGGTGGCGGGTAGATGGTTGGGTGGGTGAGCCAGAGCGCCGCGTGTTCGGCAGGGTGGGGTGGCTGCATGTCTAGCTGGTAGGTAGGCAGTAGAGAGGTTGGCCCTTCTGGCAGTTCTCAGACATGGGGCTTATTGTTAACATGCCAGTGAAACGCCAACCTGCGCAAAATATTTCTCCTGCTGTTCCCTGCCACTGCCTGTGAGCAATGAATACTAGCCGGCAGCTTATGCTCGTCAGCTATCCCCTCCTACTATGAGGAAATGACCTTGGCTGCTCTGGCTCTGCCTTCTGTTCCTGCAGGTGCTGCTGGATGGCTGCTGGCTGAAAGGGTTTATGAGGCGGTGAAGAGCGTGGGCGCCACCTTCCTGCCGCCCGTTGCCCAGGCCCCCGTTGCGGTGGCAGTGAGCCTGGGCCTGCTTGCCGCCGCGATTGCGCCCCTCTGGTGAGGGGCTTTGTGTCCCTGTGTATCAACAACAAAACAAACCAAGCGCCTTCTGAGGGCTGGTGCATCAAAGGTCGAAGGTCGAATAGTTGGGTAAGGTGCTTTGTCATGTCATGGCCGCTCCCATGACTTTTTGGGTAGTAACAAGAGAAGCATCCCATCCTCGGCTTTCCTTTATGCTGTATTGACTTTTTGCAAATGAACCACTGGTAGCGTATCGTGCTGGTGCCATTCATCAGTCGCTGTCCCTGTCTATTGCTTCCCGACCCTGTGCGCCTTCTTGCTCGTTCCTCCGTTTCTTGCAGACGTGTCTATAAACGTTGATTAGTATCTGCAAGTATCTGGAGTCCTTGGCATCCTTCATCTTCCTTTGTTTGACTGCGAATTCCCCGTCCCCTATGGTTCTTCGCCAAATGCATATCGCATTTTTATAGGAAACCCTTTATTTACTCACAATTCCCACCCACACAGTTGCAAAAGCAGTGCAGGGTTGTCTTAATGGAACCTTTCTGCTGTGTATCTCTGTGTTTGAGCACTCCGGTGCCATAACAGTTTGTCCGAGGCATCGCTCTTCACTCTTGTGTAAGTTTATGTTTGGCAAAAGGATGACACCTAACAACGTACCAACATCGATCAAGCGAGCACAGAAGAGGGTCATTAACAGCCATTGCTGTGTGCCGCCAAATTTACAGAGTAACGACAGCGCACTTCCGCTGCTTCCAACACCAGCGTCAGCTGCGATGCTGGGTCGTGAAGGGCATACTATGACGATTTTCATGTGCAAATATTCTTGGTGTCACAAGGGGATATCAACAAGACCGAGTTCCACTTGGATATTTGGTGATGGAAGTGTTGTGTACCCGCACGTACCTGCAAATACCCCATTACCTCCGTGTGATCCATCTGTACCCTTTCATTGACACTTGCAAAGTTACTTGGGGGCCTTACATAAGGAACGGGTTATCGAGGGGTGCGGCACGGCCATTTAGGTATTTTGTGCCTCTTGCAAGCAACACAAGGCTAGCCACTCGGTCCTTTGAGCAGTGCAATCAATTCGACTTCACTGCACTGATCGGAAGGGTCACGCAGTTATCAGGGTGAGCACCTTCGCCCGCTTGTGCTTCTCAAGGTTTGCGGCGCTTCCCACAACGAATTTCCTGTTCATCACGGGAAACTGCCGCCCAGCTTTTCGGTAGGTCCCGGGCCAGCGCGATACGACCAGGGCGCCGGCGGTGGCCCATCCAGGTGGCGGTAAGCGGGTGCTAAGTGGCCTCCCTGCTCCCACTGTTGCTGACTTGCTGCTGATCCCCGACGTTAAATCGTGTTGCAGGCTCTCAAAGGTCACTCGTGGCACTGTCGAAGGCAGGTGCTGCCAAAGCGCAGCAGCCATGTCCGCCTGTGGTACGGCGGAAGCGCAGGCGTCCGCAGCTGTGGCGCCTGTGTGCCTCCCTTACGAGTTCCAGACTCTGCACCTGGGAGACGGCCGAACGCTTGCGTATGCGGTTATGGGAGCACCTTTGACTGAAGCCAAGCTGGTGTGTGTATACCATCACGGCACACCCGCCAGCCTGGTTGAGGCAGAACCGGTGGCGACAGCTGGCGCCAGTCTGGGCGTCACGGTGGTGTCCTTTGACCGCCCAGGAATGGGTGGCTCCACATTTCACCCCAGAATGACCTTGGCTTCAGTAGCGGACGACGCTGCACAGCTAATGGATCACCTCCACCTGTCTGCTGCGGTTCAAATGGGCGAGTCGGGTGGTGCGCCATATGCTGCAGCATTTGCAGCGCTGCACCCGGGCCGCACACAGCAGCTTCTGCTGCTGGCGGGGCTGGCGGCCACCCACGGCAAGCAGCACCGTCACCTGCGCCGCTCATTACAACCTATGGACAGGTTTGAGCCAAGTGATGTCTGCACAGTTTGGTTGCCTGCATGCCATGCCTCCACAACCTGCGCCGCCCGCCAGCCGGCTTGCATTGTGTCCAACCCCTGCGTCTCACTACATGCAGACCGCTCCTTGGCATACCTCCTGCCTATCCGCAATGTAGTTTGACCTTTATCGCAGGGTTAGATATGTGTTGTTGCTGGGTTTGAAGCTGTATGCTTGTGGGCGCAGGTGGTGCATGAGCTGGCGGGGCTCGGGAGCTGGCCTGCTCATAAACTCCGTTGTGAAGATGGCCGCAAAGGTGAGCTTCCAGAAAGTGCTGCGTGCACCTTCCCTGTTGGTGTGAGTCCGCCAGCATATGACCTCAAGCTGGAAACCTATTCCCGCGGTCCAATCAGTCGGCGGTCAGAGCTTTGCAATGCATTCGCTCCACTCACGCCCGCCCGCCCGCCTGCCTGCCTGTGCGCCTGCAGCACACGCCTGGCATGGTGAAAAATGGTGCAGGTGACTCCCTGGGGCCCAGCGACGCCTCCTTCCTGCAGGATAACGACACCTGCAAGGACTGGCTGCTGCGCTTCGTGCAGGTGGGTGGCCTGGCGGTGGTCGCTTGCTGCGTTTTGGTGCCAGCGCTGTGCTTTACAGTCATCAAGGCTAGCTCTACATGCTCTAATCAGTGCATGAGATGAATGTGGTAGCAGAGATTTGGTAGCAGACAACTGGTGGATGATTGTGTGGCACTAAACAGTTTGCAACGTACAACTTTTGCTGTGTGTATGTGTGTGTGTGTGTGTTGGGGTGGGGGGGGTGGGGGGGGGGGTCAACACAGCTGTCCTCACTGTTGTAATGAACACGAAGGCATCCTTTCCCCGGTTAGTGCTTTCTGTTCCTCCTCTGCGCAGCGTGCTTATCACGGCGGCTTGAAAGGCGTACTGCGCGATTATGGGGTGCTTGCACAGGACTGGGGTGTGGATGTGGCAGCGGTGCAGGCCAGGTGCGGCAGCGACGTCACCCCAGAGTACTGCATGCTCTATCAGGGCTGCATGTGATGCTCATCGGCAGTAATAACATGGCAATATAAGATTAGCAGGGCTGCCTGTTGTTCCTGCTCCCGACCTGCTGCCTTGCCGGACTTGGCACCTCCTGCCCCCTATCCCAGCCCTTCCAAAACGGTGCCGCAGGACGGTCATCTGGCACGGGAAGGACGATAACATAGTGCCACACATGCACGCTGAGTGGTATCATGCCAACATCTCCGGCAGCCACCTGCTGCTGATGGAGGATGAGGGGCACATCAGCCTTGCTGGGCGCCATGCAGGGACCATCCTGCAGGATGCGCTGCAGGCAATGCTGGAAAGGCCAGCGCCCAGCCAGCCAGCTGCGGCAGCGGGTGGCCCTGCAGGTGGTGCAGCTGTGGAGGTGGAAGCCTGGGCTGCAGCCAGCACATAGATAGACGCCGCTGTGCGGCTGAAGCAGGCGCATATACCGTAATGCCCAGCCTTTTTGCATCAATTACTGCTCGCCGTTCAAGCTGTCAGTCACCATGTATTTCACAGGTGTGAGACGCGTTCCCGGTGCCTCCTGCATTCCCTTCTACAACGCTGTGACGCTTGATCTCCTCCTTTTCCAAGCTCACCTCAATGCTTTCTACGTCTGAACGAAACCCCGCACTCAATTTTGCAACCCTCCTGCTATCGATTAGGTGAAAGGTTCCAACCAAAGAAAGCCTTTGGCACATTCTTTCCCGTCTCCATCCTATGTAATTGCTCACAACCCCAGCCTTTGCTCTGTACGTTTGATTCCTTCACTGGCGCCCATTTGCTCACCTTTTCGTCCTATGTAAACCTACATATAGACTCATGGCAGCCCCCGACCAGACAGCTGTGACAGCGGCGGCTGCGGCTGCTCAGTTGGCCACCAGTGATGCAGGGCTGACTGGCACCACGGCATTTGCAGAGCCAGACATCATCGACCTCGTCCTCTGTGAGCTTGACAGGCCTGCAATGCACCAAGGGACTGACAGGGCGGCTGTTACTGCGCCACCTTGGACAACCTTGGACGCCAGCACAATTTGACACCAGCCTCCCAGCTACTGTAAGGGCAGCTTCGATCTTTGGGGCGCATCCGAGCAAAGTCCAGTGGCCAGCCCCGAAGCTGACCCCCTCCCGCTTTCCCTTGCCGCAGGCGACCACCGTGCAGTGAGCACGCTGTTCGCCCATTTTGAGATGGCAGCGGCGCGCAAGCAGGAGCCTCACGCCGAGCACCTGATGCACATGCACGCAGCGGCCTTGTTCCAGGAAATTCGTATGCACTCACAGGTGATGTGTTATTGGGCCGGTAAATAGGCTTCCCAAAGGCTTTGCATTGTGGGCAAGGCCGGTGAAGCATGAGGCCGGGACCCCGAAGGCACCGTGGCACAATGACCCCACCTACACTTCATGCGGATGGCCATTGCAGCCAACTGGTCAGGCAGGGGTGAGCTTTGATGGTTCAATTGACTTTCCCTAGTCCAAACCCTTCCCTGCAGGCAGAGCTGGATGTGCTTTATCCCGCTCTGGAGTCAGATGCTGCGGGCTCCACCGACAACGCTGTGCTGGCGCTGACATCCAGGCAGGCGCACAAGCAGGTGCTGCAGTGGGAGGCATAGGGGCAGGCAAACCACTTGGGCCAGGGATGCAGCAGCACACCTGGTCGCAGGAGGGTGGCACTAGCACAAATTTGTCACAGCAGGGGCTGTAAGGCAGGCACAGCCACATGAGGTGTGGTGTCAAGCCTGTCACAGCTGTTTGCAGTGATAAGACGTGCAAAGGTTTTTGCCTGACAATTAGCTGCAACTGAGAGTCACTTGCAGACCCGGGATGCAGTTGCACAGGCTAACTTGTTGGGGCGCATGCCTGTGTAATCCAAGGGCGCAGGTGGAAGCAGACCTTCTGGGAGCACTGAGAGCTGCCGGGTGCTCTTTAGGAGTCCCCGCCGCTGCAGGCGCCGGCCCTGGGGTGGCTGAGCTGGAGACCGCTGTTCAGAACCTGCAGGCAAGAGCTTTCCCATACCTAGGCCTGGGGGCTTGCGCTCATTTCGATGTCTGAATCTGCTGTGCAGCCCTGCCATGAGCCTGCTGCAGCACATTCACAGTTCTTGATTGCTTCATGTGAATTCATTATGTGCAGGTCCACCTCACCACCCACATGCTGGAGGAGGAGCGAATGGTGCTGCCCCGCCTGGCAGCGGTGAGCATGGTGCCGCTCCGTTCTTTTCCTGCTTTTATTTTGTTTGGGGTTGGGGCAGGGTCAGGATGAAACGGATGCATACGGCAGTCCATATGGATGTGTTCTGCTTCCAAACAGTAGCCTCCCTTTTTGGACTGCTTATTGCGCACTGTGCACAGGCCAACAGCCCAGAGGAGCTGATTGTCTTGGGCAAGAACTTTCTGGCTGCCAAGCTGGCGGTCAACTTTTTCCCACCGGCTTCCAACGTTGGCGCTGGTTGCAGTGGCATGACGGGAGTCATAGGTCCAGCAATGGAGGGCAAGCAGGCGGCAACTGCACGCAGCGACAATGCAACTGCTCAGCAGCCCATGGCGGAGCCTTGAAGTGCCTGTTGACCATGGGCAGAGCAGTAGGTGGTAAGCGCGCCAAGTTGGCCAAGCCTTCAGCCCTTCAACCATGTGCCATCTAAAGTAGAGGAGGACAACATGCCCTCATTCGTTAACATACATATGGCGCCGCTGACAACACAAAATCAGTAGGAATCGGTTTTCACGACGGTGTCAGAGCAGGCCACCTGGCAATAGTCTATAGGGAAGGAAATACATTAAAATGTAGGGGCATACACATAACAATAGCTCTAAATCAGGAACAGGTAGCTTTGAAGCAAAATTGGCAACAAACGGAAGCTAAAAGTCCCTCACTCCTGTCAGGTGGCATCAGCTGTTGGGATCAGTGAAGCTGATGCGCATAGGATCCTGGCCTTCAAACTCCTCTAGCCGCTGATGCTGGCCACGGCGCGTGAACAACTTGCGCCACGCCGTTTTCATGCCCTGCAACAGTTTGGATGCAAGACACCAGCAGCAGGGTAAAGGGGAGGCCGAACGCAAAACAGCAGAGAAGCAACACAGGAACAGTGATGCTGCAAGCCTGCCTGCCTGTTCACACAGCACCCAACCGACCGGCATCTGATCCAACAAATGCTGTCAAATGCCCAGCACAAGCGATAGCTGTCGACATTGCATGCACAAGGAAGTGCTGCTCACCCCGCTGATGCTGGCGCCACGCTTGCGATCAGCTGACGGCCTCACTGGGCTCCCCCCCCCTTCCCCTGATTGCCGGGACTCCCCAGCTTGGACATCAGTGCTGTGATGGACCAACCCGCCGCTCCGGTCCCCGCGCGCTGAGGCAAAGCCTCCCTGTGCTTCAATCCAGCGAGTGCCGGCAGTGAACAGTCCACCCCGTTAGCGGCACAGAGGGCACCCCTCATGCAGGGGTGCCCACAGGTACCGCACCAACAGTAACAGGCTGCCATGCAAGTAGGTTGTATTCTTCGGGCACCGTAATGGTTTGATGTGGCAGCAGTGGGCATGCAAAGCATGCAAAACCCTAATTCCAACTCTTCCTTCGCCTACCTGTGAGACTCAGGCCACCCAGGCACTCAGGCCACTTAGACATGCAGGCTACCACAAATGACAGCCGGGAACCAGGGTATAGCACAAGCACCAGTCTGCTGTTAAACTGTCTGCTCACCTTTTGGGCTTCTGTGGGTGTGGTCGCGGGCACCCTGCTCTTGGAGGCACTGCCAAAAAGGTCAAAGCTGATCTTGCGGGGCACCGAACCTGCCCCACCCATTCCCGCATGTTCAATAGGGCGCAGCGGCGATGTGAATGGATCCTGACGTGAAGTATAGCCGCTCTGAGCCAGGATGGTGGGGCTGTGGTGCCCGCTAGTGGCGGCAGCGTTGCGGCTGACAGTCACAGGCACATGTGAGCCTCCCGGGGTGCGTGGTGAGCGCATTTCATCATGCCCCGGTGCGCGGCCACCTGCCAGAGCATCACGGTTTGATGAGTCTGACCGGATGGTTGGGATTGTGGCAGATGCACAACTGGCCAACGGATGGCTGGTGCCACCACTGCTTGCAAAGTCCTTGCTGCTGCTTTCATTATTGGAATGTGCATGAACTGCCACCTCTGCAATCCCCACAACCTCCCGTGCTGCAGCAACATCCAGGCAACGGTGGTGTATTCTTCGACAGGTTTCAAAAGCACTAATTGTTGTAAGGCATTCCATCTCACCAATGACCCTTCTGCACTGACACTCACCGACACCAGGGCTATAGGCGTGCAGTGCAACCACGTTTGGAACAGGGGTAGGCTTGGGCGCTGGAGGCGTGCAGTACATGGTAATGTATGGATGCTGCAGCAGCTGCGCGCAAGATGGCCGCTCGTTTGCCGAGTATGTGAGCATGGCACGGATGAAGGACTGGCACTGAGGGGTCAGGAAAGAGGGAAGCGCTGCCAGGTTGTTGGCGGTAATGTTGCGTTTAATCTCAGGCTTGTCCTTGCCCTCAAATGGCAGCCGGCCTGCACGATGGAAGCAATGGCAGCAAATCATGGGCATACTTGGGGCAGGTGTTGGGATGGCGAAGGGACGTGCCCAACCAGCACACGTGCAGGCTTGCAGAGTGGCAGGTCAGGTCAATGTGCAGCGGCCAGCCTATAGCTCCATAAACAGAGCAGCATTCAAACTCAGTTGGCGCTGCATAAAATCCAGCCCGCCCCTACCTGTGACCAGCTCAAAGATGGTGACCCCGAGCGCCCAGATATCAACCTTTTCATTGGTGGGTGGGATTTCGGTGGCCTTAATCTGCCCGCTAATCACCTGGTCCACAGGCGGAAGCGCCACCACCTGCAGTAGAGCGGGTTTTGTAGGACACACACGTTGAGGACCTGCCCAGCCTGGTTTGCAATGAAGTTGAGCGTACGTACGAGGCTGATTGCAACTTGAACCTTCCGCTGCATGCAATGGCAGCATAAGGTGGCTGCTGCAATGAGCAGCAGATGCACTGCATGGCGCGGGCTGACTGGCCAGTGTTGTGCCGCCCAACCCACCTCAGGCGCCATGTACTCCACAGTTCCCACGGGCGAGATGGCCGACTCCTGGCGCATGCTCATCGTCAACCCAAAGTCTCCCTGCAGGGTAGACACACCGCAGTGGTAGTGAGGTGCTCAATGACAGTTGTCCAAGGCTGCAGAGGTCAGCACTGCAGTAGCCCAGCAGCAGGCGAAGGTGTCTTACCAGCTTCACCCTGCCCTTGTCATCAATGAATATGTTCTCAAGCTTGATGTCCCTGAGACAGAGTGACATGAATAGCTAGTGTCAGGGCATGGCAGCTGTGGCAAGCTATGCGTCCTTGTCAGCATACGCTGGCACCACGCTGGTGCCTCTTTCTCAGCTGTCCCTCTCTAAGTCCAAGGACAAAATCTAAATGACTACCATCCCAGAGGTTCAGCAGCTCCACCCCACCTGTGGATGATGCGCATCTCGTGCATGGTCTTGAGGATGGCAAGGCAAGGGTAGGCCACCTCCATCGCCACCCTCTTCTCGTTCATTGCCTTTTTGTCGCGCAGCAGCTTCTCCAGCAGGTCCCCGCCGGTGCAGTGCTCCATGATGATGTAGAGGTGTGTCTCGTCATGGAAGGCGCCGTAGTACTCCACGATGGAGGGCAGGCTGTGCAGGGCAGGCGGGTGGCAAGATGGCGGTAGGATGAGTGGCAGCGGCATTGGTTGGCCGGTGGGCTACAGAGCAGCTGGGTATGATCTACAGTCTTTTTGGTGACTTGTTGTCTTGATGTCAGGCTTTCATAAGACCACAAGGCTCAGTAAGCATGCTGCCATAGTGCCAGCCTGCCGCCTCACAAACGCTCCTGCCGTAGCTGCAGTGCCAGTTGCCTGCCCAGTCCATAGCAAGCACGCACCGCTTCTTCATGAAGTACATCATCATGGCCACCTCGCGCTTGATGGCGCGGTACTTAGTGGCCTGCACCTTGGACTTGTCGTACATCTTGACAGCAACGCGACGGTTCCCAATCTTGGGGCAGAGCGCCGAGTAGATGAGCGTGTCCTGCAGTGGTGATGGCGGGGGTGGGGGAATGCGCACCTGGAGGCTTCGGTCGATAGATACATTATCTGGCCTCACAGCGGCATTCAACACACAGCAGGGCAGGCCGTGGTCCTCAATTCTAGCTTAGCGCACCACCCGCATGCTAACTCCGCGCAATACTGCAGCCGCTTGGCACAGGCGGGCCCGCACCTTGCCCTTTCCAATCTCCATGACGTCACGGAAGTCGTTTTGGAAGTTCCAGTTTCTGGCCAGCGTCTCATCGTTGAAGAAGTTGCTGGGCAACACTGGCAAGTCCTCGGCGGCCATGGCGCTTGGCACGCGGCGCTCCTGCAACGGCAGCAGGGGAGCAGCGACGGCAGAGTGGGCATATGGGTGCTGCGTTTTCCGTATGTTATTGATTCGATGGACCTTCGGAACGTTTCTGCAGAGCCTGGGCCCACCAGGCAGTCCATTTCACAGGCTACAGATATCGGGTGGCGACCCAAGGGTGGTTGGCCGGGTTTGGCGCTGCGCGGAATAGGCGACAAGGCGCGGCATCCTTCATGTAGCCACTTTTGGAGATTCGACGTGACGGCTGGGCTGCTCATATAATATTTCTACGAGTTTTGAGCAGCGCCATCGTAGAATGGCGGCCAGGCTGCAAGCCTCAAACGAAGCGGCGGGCTGCGCACTGTCAATGTCTCACCCCCAAGCCTCAGTGCGTCAGACGCTCGCGGCGCCTGGTCGCGCCCACAACCACCCCCGCTGTGTCTCGAGGTTGTCGCCCCCCTCGCTGGCGGCAACGGGAGGTGTGGAGGAGCCAGAAGACCGATGTGTAATGTCAGGAGCGCACATTCGGCTCGATGCAGCAGTTCGTCTTGGAGGAGCGGGTCCTGCTGCGCCGGCGCTGTGCTATGTGTGCTACGTTTTTCACTGCAAGCCCCAGGGGCTCCTCCGAACACACAATTTCTTACCACCCTTGAATGCGTTACACATAGCGGTCGCTACTTTTTGCCCCAATCACGAGTTGTGAGGACCTTGCTGCTGCCCATACCAACATTAAACGAAGACCGTTGGCTGGTCAGCGTGACAGCAAAGGGTGAGCATGAGGCAGACAGGATTGGCGAGCGTGTCAGTCATCCACAATGATGAGGCCCTGCAAGACATGAATTTGAGCAGGTTAGAGTGAAAACTATCTAAGCACCACCTGGATGTGACATAACGTAGACAACAGAAGTGCAGGCAGCAAGGAGTAACACGGCAGCACCCCACCTGTTTTCGGCGCACAGGCGGCACCATGGGCTTTGGCAGCCCTTGTTGCTCCGCGGCCGCCTCTGCTGCTTTGCGCTGTGCCTCTTCCACCTGCGACCAAGCAGCAGAAAGAATAAAAGGAATGGTTGATCCTGGCTTCAGTGATACATAAGGAGGGCTGCAGAAAGCGTGACACCCAGTCGTCAGCAGCCAACCAGCTGTTGAAACTCCTTTCCGGCTTCGCAGCTGTACAAACCACACTTGCAAGTCAGGCAACCTGGCGCTGCGCCTGCCTCCCAGGTCATGGCAATCGCTCACCTTGCGTTTGTTCTCCTCAATGATGCGCTCCATCTCTGCCTCCGCCTGCTTCCGTTCTGCATCCTCCCTCCGTTTCCTCTCCAGCAGCATCTTCCTCTCCATGTCCAGCTGACGTGTCACCCGCTCCTCCAGCTTTGCGCGCTCCTCCTTCAGCCGAACAGCCACACGCGCCGCAACCTCCTCGCTGGCAATCGCCTCTGCCACACGCACTTGCACTGCAGCCTCAACCCGCTGCGCTAGGGCCTCCTCCTCTGCTGCCTCCAACTCAAGCTCGCGCTGCCTACGTTGCCGAGGATGCACATCATAGCAGAGCAGGATAAGCACAACACGAATGACCAGGCAGGAGGCTTGACTAGCACGCTGGCAGGGTTTGTGGACTAGCACTGAGGCGCCAATCAGGGACGGGATAAGCATAGGCCGGCAAGCCTTAAACACTATGACCATGGCGCAGATGCAATTGTAGTTATCTGGAGAGCACACAGCTGACGGGTCTGCCTTAGTGCCATCTTCTTTCTGTCCATGCAGCCATAGACAGCATCCATGCACACCTGCTGTTCTGCTTAGGGTCATCTTCAAGCTCAGGTCGGTGCTTGCGGTAGCGTCTGCAATCAGGATGGACATGAAGCGTGCTGTTGAGTACTCGACCAAGTAACAAAAGCTCAGAAGGTGCATCCCAACAGTACAGCTGTGGTCAGCATGCCTTGACTCAATACACACCGCTGCCGTGACTTCTTAGCATTGCGTGGGGACGGTGACTCTGATCGACCACGCGATCTTGAGCGTGAGCGCGACCTACTATAAGATCGGCGCCGCCTATCTCTGCAGGAAGTGACGCCATTAGCGGTGGAAACGCTTTGGCAACGTGGCAGCGTCGGCTGCGGCGCGAGGCGGCGCGGTGGAGCGGCAAAGGTGTACCGACAAGGCGGCGATGCGGGCGCTCCCTGCGGTGCATCTGCAAACGTGCCTATAACGGTCTCGGCTGCGACTCCTGCTCTTACTGCGGCTCCTGCTGCTGCTCCTCCCCATTGATGCGCGGCCTCGTACTTAGGGAAAGCTTGAAGGAGGCGCAGCTGAAGAAGAACAATTATTCAGTCTTGTGCTCCTTGCCACTTCCTCTTGGTGAGCCCTGAGTGGGGGCAGTACATGGCGGCCGCCCTGCGATGAGCAATGCAAGTTGCAACATGGACGCTTCTGACCACGAGTCATTGCGTTCAGTGTTGTCTGTATTCACCACATTAAGGGATGTGCCTGTTCTTGGTGAGGTTCCATGCACTGCAGTGCGTCACAATACGCCCGACTAAGCAGCAGCGTAACTGAGCTTGTCGGCTCACGTGCAGGTGCGCTTGTTGGTTACAGGACGGATTGCGGGGGAAAAGTAACAAAGGGCATTGCTCACAAAAGAGGCGAGGCCAAACTAGAAACCATGAGGTAAGCATGAGCACGGTGAGCACGCATGTGCGGTGTCTACAGTTCAAGGACGGGCGGGCAGATGCAGCGGCAGCCCTCAGGGCGCTCATTGTTGCACCCACAGCCTGCCCCAGCAAGTAATGGAGCTGGGAGTTTGGCTGGCTCTCTGACTGATGGTGCAGCCAGGGTTGCCATTCATGCTGCCGTGCGGGGCATGTGCAGCACAGCAGCTACTGACAGGTCGCTGGCTGACTGCTGCTTCATAAGGAGAAGGGAGCGCTCACTGGCCAAGAGCAGCATTCATTGCGGAGTAGACCTCGACGCCCACCTGCAGCAAAGCGGCGTCCAGCAGAAGGCAATGACGGCAGGGTAGTGCATTGGCGCACATGTGCCCGTATCACGCCAACGCACCGAAAGGAAGACCAAAATCCTTCATGACTTAACCGCCTGCCATACACTATCAGGACACTCAAAACACTTCTGCTGCTTCAGGTCCGCCATACATATGCGGCCCATCACACATATACACACATGCACTACACGCACCTGTGCGGCGGCAGCCTCGTACTCGTCACCCTTGCCCTGCACCGTTGCCAGCTTGGTAGTGTACTCCTGTGGCAGAGAGGGTAGGCCAAGGCAGTTTGATAAGATGCACATCAGCAGCAAGGGTGCAATGTGGAGGCAATCTGCATGAAATTATGACACGCAAGCAGTGCCAATGTTCACCCCTGCCGTGGGTGCCGAGCTGGCACTGCAAATGCCAGGGGACTTGAAAGGGACGGAACGGAGCCAGGACTTGGGAAAAGGCTGAAGGCTTGGCAGACCCCGCCCACCCCCATTCCTGCGACTTCCAGATAACTCCCCCATGCGCTGCGATTCCCGCCCCCCAATGAACACGCGAATCCGCTTACGCAATGGAGGGCAGACTGCATTCTTAGCAGCTGGCACTAACCCCTTGTCTCACCTGAAGCCCCGCGCGCACAGCGTCGGCATCCAGGTCGGTCACCTTGACTGCCTCCACCGCGCAGATGTCGGCGGATGAGTCGGGGTGCACAAAGGCAAAGCCGCCGCTCACAAAGTACTTCTCAACCACCTTGTCCAGCTCCTTGTGCACAGTCACCACGCCAGGCCTGCGGGAGGCAGCAGAGGCAGGAAAGCACGCGAGTTGAGCAGAAAACGTCGTACTACTCACAGGCAGGGGCCAGGGCACAAGGTCAAGAACCGTGATGGGCGTTCGTGGGGACCACTGCATGTGGATGATGGCAGGCATGGCCAGCTGCGTGCCGCTTAATAGGGACATCTGCGCCGATGGCAACGCAGGTGCATTAGGTGCACGTAGAACCGATCTTCTCAGCTGACTGTCTGCCCGCGTGCATGTCTGGCTGCCGGCCTCACCTAAGCTGCGCTACCGTGGGCACGTGGCCGGGCATGACGCCAAAGTCACCAGTGGTGGCGGGCATGAGCACTAGGTCCACCTGCGGCGCATAAGCCACACATACCATCCTCACATGCACAGTATAGTTGCAGCTGTGAGAGGCTTTTGGATACAGCTTGGCTGCAGCTAACATGGGCATGTGTCGGGTATAGTCTGTCTGGGCCTGGCACAGCTATTTGCCCGAACAGGGATTCGACGCAAGGCAGCAAGCTGCAGCACTCGTCAAGCTTGGATCTCAAGCAAGGGCGCCAGGCAGAGTGCAGCAGGGGCCAGCCCGAGGCCTCTGCGCATCTGAAGAACAGCCTCCTGTGTGCGACTGACATGTTGTCTGGCATTTTCTGCTGCACCAGGACTCTCAACTTCCGTTGCTGCGACACAGATGACCCAGCCCAGGTTGACACCCCTGATTGCCCCCAACCTGCCGGTCCAACCTCCGCGCCCGTCTTGGCACTTGCCACTCGCACCTTCTCGCTTCGGCACAGCGTTTCGTGCGGCACAAAGAAGTTGAATTGCAGCTTCTCCGGGATGGCCGTTCCCTCAGCTGCCTCCTTCTTGGGGAGGTAGTCCGAGGGAAATTGTGGCGGGTTTAGTGTGCCGGCGTATGGTGCAAAGCGCTTGAGGAACTCCTGCAGAAGGGATATACTAACTTTTATTTTGTATTTGGTGAAAAGGATAAAGAAACGTACATTGCTGAACTGCAAAATGCAAACCACAGGGGAACATGTGTAGCCCTCGCACACAGGACCCACGGTGAACACGCCGCCACCATGGGCTGGTGGGCCCAACCCCTGCAGGCATCGCGGCCGACTGGCAGGACCTGGCCCCTTCACAGCGGCCTCACCTCCTTGCTTTGCTGTGTGGCGTCCTGCAACGCCGCGCTGCTGCTGCTAAGACTGCGGCTGGCACCCGAGCGCCACAGGCTGCGCGCCGCCTGCCTCAACATGATGCAAACACGCCAAAGCTGCTGTGATTTGGTGTTTTCGCTCAAAACTGGCGGGCTTGGGGCGGGTAGGAGGACGGCCGTGCCCCAATTCGCACACCGCAGAACCCGAAGAGCTGGAGGCCCTCACTGACACCGCAAGCTGCGAAGAACGCGATTGCAGGGATCGCACGATGTCAGCGACGCCCAGGGCAGCAGGGGCTTAGCAGGCCGAGTTTCTTCAGCTAGAAAACCGGTTTGAAACCCCAATTCCCCGCCTTTTGGATTGTTGAAGTCCCTCAATCGGACCCTGAGAGTATTTCAGGCGCTAGCCGCCCCTCCGCTGCAACCCATTTCCTCGAACGGTCAGCGACGTTTTTGTGATGCGATTGTGCGGGCCGGCCGCTTTCTTGTTGAAGTTGAAATGTGCGTAGATCATCTCGTATAAGTGCGCCAGCTTGGTCACCCAGCTGTGCTGTCAGCCAGTGCACTGCCACCTGAGCTACGGCGTCACGCACCCCGCAAATGTATGTGGCTGCTTCTATGCATTGGCACTTTGCAGCTTATTCAACCTTCAAATGTGCTTTTTGTTAACTAGCTGTGTGCCCCCACAAACAGTGCAGCAACCCTGCGTACTGGGCGCCATAAGGTGGCCTGCCAGATACGCCATAGCGTCATATGGTTTATTGGTTGAGAGCACGCATGCCTCATACATGGGTTCAGCAGCTCTTTAAGAATGGCATTACATTACCCGCGCGTAGGAAACGGTTTGGATTTCCTGCACAAACTGATCATCATGAACTCGTACCTACTCAGGCTGGTGCCACCCGGGCGCCCTTACGCCTGTTCGAGCAAAGCCACGCCACGCTGAGCCAAGTTGTGACAGCACGATGGATGTCGAACCGTGCCTGACCAATATCAAGGGCTGCATATGGGGGGACCTTCCATACGGTTCAGCAGTAGCAGGGCCACACACCTGCCCCACCTCCCGCTCCTGCGGTACGGATGTACACCATGGGCGGCTCATCGCGGACCGCGGTTAACCGTGACCCGCGTGGTTGGGTGGATGATGCGTTCTTCAGGTTGATCGTTGATCGTAGCACCAACACACCATATGGACTTATGTGCTGATCGCAGTCCTGCAGCCTGGCCATTGCAAGGTTTCTGTGGTCGGAGCTCGTTGGTCTCAGCAGCCTAAACCCGGTGAGGTGTCTGTAACATCGTAACCGCTTGCCGATACCTCAGGGCAGTCCGCACTTGCCCTTCCAGACCACGCAGAGCCCGCTTCTTTCCGCCTTCTTGCTGTTCCGCAGGATATGGTGCTCTCGGTGTGGGTAACGCTGTGCCTTGCTGCAGCCAGCGCGGCGGACAGGCTGCCCCCCGGCGCCCAGGTGCCGCCAGTGCCGCCCCGTGGGGTGCAGGCTGGGCAGGGCACTCTCCAAAATCTTGCAGAGGAGCAATACCAGCGTGCTGTCGAGATTAGGTGCGTATAGGAAATTTATTTGGATGGGAAAGCCAGCTTCGAAAGTGCAGGCACAGTAGAACAGTTTCGTCATGGCACAAGCAGCCGGACAACTCGCCCTAATCTGCCACACACACTTGCATTTTCTGCTGCTGCAGGGACACGCAGGGCGTCTCTCAACGTGAGCTGAAGCAGGCTGTTAAACTGCTCTATGCGGCGGCAGGCATTCAGCACCTATCGCTCGAGCGTGGCAATGCCTCTGCTGCCGACAGTGGCACGAGCAGCAACGGTGCCGCCAATGGCAGTAGCGTGCAACCTGGCGAGTTTCTTACGGCTGCGTCGGTCAAGCTTGTGCTGCGCAATGACACTGTGCTGCACCAGGGAGCTGTGAGAGAGCTGATCTATGTGTACCGAGAAGGTGTGGGGGAAGGTACTATGTTCATATGACAGCTCAGCCACGTTGCCATTCGTTTAGTAATGTTGGGATGGAGTGGAGAGGGCTGGCATTGTGTTGAAGTCTTGTAACGGCAGCAAGATTGCGCCCCCTGTGGTAGCCGTGTTGGCACCATGCGTAGTGGTACTAACGCAGCACAGCCACCTTGGTGGTTGATGCTTGGTTGCATGCTGTGCACTGCATGGGCTTGGTGGTGCCAGCCTCACTGACAGCCGGCCCCTCTTCGCCTTCGCTGCCACCCACCTGCACTGCTCCTTCCCATATGCTATTGCAGGCGACGGCGTGCCAGTCAACCCAGCCATTGCGCATCGCCTGCTGCTGCTGCTGGCTGAGTTGGGCAATCCCGAGGCACAGGCGGATATAGCGTTCCACCTTGCCTTGGGGGTGGAGCCGGTGGCCCCAAACAGCAGGGACCAGCTGTTCAGGTGGGCCACCTGGGCCAGTCTGGGCTTGCAGGTGTGCCCACCTCGATGGGAAATGCTACACTTGCTGTTGGTGCCAGCATCATCATCATGTGTGAAGTCTCTGTTGCTGCTGCCCGGCTGCCGGTGACCATTAACATGTTGATGTTGAGTGGAAGAGCACTGATAACAAAGCTTCTGCCCTTGGTGCTTGTACCCTTCCCGTGGTACTGCTGCCAAAGCAAGCTTGCACTCCTTGCCTGTGTTGCAGGCTGGTGCCACCTGATGTGCCTGCTGCTCTGCTGTACTACACCTTTGCTGCGCGGGCAGGCGATCCCATGGCTCAAATGAGCCTGGGATACCGCCATCTGCAGGGAATTGATGTGCCACGTAGCTGCCAGACAGGTGGGTGATCAGTTGGTTGGCCGACGCAGCCGGGCTAGCGGGTTGTAAGCAGGACCTGGCAGCATGAAAACACACTCGTTCTTGAGTTGTTTGCCTGCTTTGTGCACCCGGCCACACCCATGCCCCAGATTGCCTCCTGTACCATATTCACGAGCGGACCTGGCACACCTTGCTCTGCCCTGCCCTGCCCTGCCCTGCTTGCTATGAGTGGCCCATGTGGCCCGCATTTTGTGCTTGTGTGCAGCTGTCATGTACTATGCACCTGTGGCAGAGAAGGTGCTGGAGATGGCACAGATGAGGGAGGGGCTTCCACAGGTGGGCGACCGGAGCAGCTATTTCAAAGCGGCTGCACACCATGGCGGGTGCAGCCCTCGCAGCTGAGGGTTAATGGGGCATGTGATCTTGGTTGCTGAAGAGCAAAAGCCTTATTGCATGCTTTAAGGAGCGGAGACGCGCCCACCGCTCTGCCGGTTTGTCTGGTTGCATATGTGTGTGTGCCCTCCTCCTTCCCTGTGCTGCTTCCACCTGCAGATCAAGGCGCTGCGCCTCAGCTACAAGACGGCGCACACTTGGCGACCCAGCAGCGAGCAGGAGGTGGGCGGAAATCGATGATGAGTGGCTTGACACGACCGACAGCTGCAATGTGTCCTTTGATCACGTGTCTGGGCGCTCCTGCCGTCAAGAGTCCGAAGTCCGACTTGCGCATCCCATGGGCCCCTTCATTCCTCTGTGGGAACCTACTTTCTTCAATTGGTGTATACTGCTTCTACCTCTGCAGGTGCTGCACTACCAGTGGTTTGCAGACTTTGGCAACGTTGACGCCGCACGTGCTGTGGCGCACATGCTGAGCCACGGTGCAGCGCGGGACCACGAGCAGGCAATACGGTACCTCCGGCAGGTGGGTGATGGGGTGGGTAGTGGGTGGTTTGGTGCTCATGAGTAGTGTCGCAGGCACGCTTGCTTTTGGTTGGCATACTGCAAGCTAATAAGACAAGCAAACCAAGACAAAGAGAAGCGCTTCTCCCTGCTGCATCCACCCGTTGTGCACTCCTTCCTCTGCAGGCTGCCGCCGCGGGTGATCCCGATGCCATGGCTCACCTGGGTCACCTGTATGCCAGCGGGCTGGGTGTGGAGCAGGACAACGCCACAGCGCTCTCGTGGTTCTGGAGAGCGGCAGACAGGGGTGAGCCGCGGGATGGGGGGGATAATGGGGAGGAGTTGGGAAACAGTTTTAGGGAGCAAAACGTTTGAATGTCAAAAGCGAGGGTCGTGTATGTGCTGCCCTTCCTGCAGGCCACGCCAGTGGTTTCTTTGGCTTGGGCTACATGCACCTGGCAGGTGGGTGGGGCACGTTGCAGCGTGGTCGGGTTGATTTCTTGGTCCACGCCTGGCTGCTACCACTGTCAACAGCAATTTTAGAAATCTTTCAATGCTTGCGTCGCCCCATTTTGGCACCCACCTCCCCGCGTTTCTCCACAATTGGGGTTTGACTTCTTTCAACTCCACCCCGTGGTGCAGGCTATGGCACCCAGCGGGACTACTCCAAGGCCCTGGGGTACCTGCAGGACGCCAGCCAGGCAGCAGGCATACACACGTGGCAGGGGGGCAGCGATGTCTATTTTTACATGGGTGGGTGGCGGGATGCGGTGGGGTGAAGGGGCAGTGTTTGCTTCAGCGGTGCTGACTCCCAAGGCACAGGTTTTTTCACTGCGCTCACTTTTTGTGACGCGCATAACCTGGCCACCCCATCACCCGCACCCACCCAGCCATCCACTTATCAACGCAGGCCTGATGCACCTACGCGGCTGGGGCACCAAGCCGGACGCCAGCAAGGCGGTGCAGCTGTGGGACACTGCCAGCAGGGCGGGACACCTGCTGGCCTCCTACAACCTGGCCCAGCTGCACCTGGGGGGGCACACCCGGGCGCCCAACCCCTGCCAGGCGGCGGTTGCGCTGCTCAAGAAAGTGGCGGAAAAGGGGTTTCCGGCGCCGCAGGTGGGTGCATGACGAGGGATTGGGGTTTACGTTTTCTGGTGGGTGGTGGCACTCTCATAGCTATCCCCATGAACTCTGTCGGCACCTCTATAGTCGCCTCCCCTGTTATTGTTGCTTACAACGTACATTCTTGACAGCAGGAGGCGATCGAGGACTTCCAAGCCGGTGACTATGAGTGGGCGCTCCTCAACTACCTCAAGGCCGCGGAGATGGGGCAGGAGCTGGCGCAGAGCAACGCGGCATGGATGCTCACAGAGGGATACGGATACGAGGGTGGGTGCGGTGGGTGGGTGAGGGGGAAGCCCCTTCCCGTAGCCAATTCTTCCCGTGGCCAAAGAGGCTGGCGTTACCGGTGTATTACAGCTTGCCTGAGGCTGTAGTCGTGCTTCCTTGTCTCTGTGTTGCTTGCACGGGTAGGGGGAAGGACGGATGCAAACTGGCTGGTCATTTTTGTTGGCTTGTGGTAGGTGGCCTTGTACGGGGCGTGGCGATTGAGTTGGTTTGTTTGCATAATCCCCACCAAATGTTGTGCCGCTGCTACCTTACTGCGTGCCTTGTAACTCTCATGCAGTTGCCTGCTGCCTGCTGCCTGCACCGCTGCTGCTTGCAGGCCCCGAGGCGGGCGCCGCCGCTGTCATGCTGTACAAACGTGCGGCTGCTCAGGGCAATTATGACGCTCTGTTGCGCATCGGTGACGGATACTGGTACGGCAAGGGCGTGGCGCGAGACTGGCGCAGGGCAGCGCAGGTTTGTGACCATGCAGAACCCCAAGGAGCTTGGCTACTATGGCCACTATAGGCGGCATTATGGTAACGCTTCTCTCCGGCCTTGCCCCACGCCTGTCCGTCAGCCTGCCCAAGCAGGATCGTGGTGCTCCTTACCCTCGGCCTCGCTGAGTGTACTGCAGATGTATAATGAGGCTGGACGACACCACAACGCTCAGGCGCTGTTCAACCTGGGCTTCATGCACCAGTTTGGGGCGGGGCTGCCCAGGGACGCACACCTGGCCAAGCGCTTTTACGACAGGTGGGTGGGGCGCAGCTTCTTACCGATGCTGCAGGTGGATGGCGGCTGTGTGGCTGTCCACAGTCCCCTTAAGCCAGTCACTCCTGTCTGTGAGGTACAGATCATCACGCTTGTGTGCATTTCTCTTTCTCTGCTTCTTCGTCTCGCACCTCCCTTTGCTATCGCCCCT
>JAAMXP010001571.1:0-19463 GCA_019693395.1 Ettlia oleoabundans | reverse complement strand
GATTGTTAATAGCTTGCAGGCACTGGGCAGGCCAGGTGGGGTTGACCACCCCAACGTGCTTGCCGTGTGGCATGCACTCATTGCGATCACTGCAAATCTGCTGCTGCTGCCGCTGCTTCCCGTGCCATGTGCTGCCTGCCTGCAGGCCTATCAATCAATCACCTACCTACCTACCTGCCTGCCCGCCTGCCTGCCTGCCTTCGTTGTTGCAGGCCTTCCAATGCAAGCTGTGCTGCTACACGGCGGAACGGCGGCGCCCGCAGTGCGCTGCACACCCACATGCGGTGGAGAGGGTGCAGGTGACCCTCAGCTTTTTGTCGCTGCCATGATTCCGCTGATGGGGGTGATGCTGCTGGTGGATCAGGGCAGCTCCAAGCTTGCTTTGTGGAGACGATGAAGGGAAGGATGCCGCAAAGGGCCGATGGCACTGCCACTTGCACTCACGTCTCTCTTCTTCCTCATGTCAACTGGCCTTTCTTCCTCGCTAGCAGGGCGCCAACACTATTTCCAGCATTTGCTCCTGCTTGCTTCTTTTTCCCACCGGCCCCTCACGCCCACCCCACCACCACCCACACACCTGCCAGCCACCAAGCGCTGGTGGCAGTGCCATTCACACCCGCACTTCTCTCCTTTCAACTGGCCTCTCTTCTCCCTAGCATGTCGGCACCACATACCAGCATTTGCATCCGCACACTTTCTGTTTACTGGCCCTTCCTCCCCTTATTCCCCTGTCACAGGTCACCAAGCGCTGGTGGCAGTGCCAGGGTTGCAAGCATCGCTTCACAACGGTGGGCCTCAAGTACCCCAGCGGCCGCTGCGCCAAGTGAGTGCCGAGGGTATTTTCCGCAGTGCCCTGCTGACATGCTGAGAAGCTGAGTTTTTACCAGCCAAGATTTGCGCAGCGGCTTAGCAGCTGGGTGCTTTCCGGCAGTATGCTTGCAAACCTAGGGCCGCCCAGTGACAATGGCGCCTACTGCTTTGCACCTCTCACTGCTCTGCATAGCGGTAGCTCAACAACAGTGTGCTCAACTTCTTTTTCGAAAACATGTTTCCTTCTCTTTGCCACTGGATATCCTCCTTCCTATCATAACTCAACCACAACCAAACCAACCCAGACCAGCCTTCCTCCACGTGCAGGTGCAACCAACCCGGCACAGAGTTTCTGTCGGTTTCCATGTTTCGCCCTCAGAAGGAGCACGAGTTCCAGCGGCAGCAGAGCAGCCTGGCCAGCAGGGATCAGCTGGTGGCGCGAGGGGTGGAGCAGAAGTGGGCAAACAGCTGGTGAGCTGGCCTGGCACTGTGAGCTCTCTAAGCAGAGAGGCAGGTACGCGTAGGCAGTGAGGTGCTTGAGGGTTAGGCAGTCACGCAGGCAGGCAGTCACACAGGCAGGCAGGCAGGCAGGCAGGAACACCTTACGCAGGCGTGCAGTCAGTCGATGGCATCGAACCGAGTGCAAATGGCGATGTTGGCTGGCGGTTCTGATGCGGCGTAAGGTGGACGTGGTGACGTCAGAATGCCAGCTGGAGTTTTTTTTAGCAAAGATAGCCAAGGGCAGCAGCAGCCTGGCTTGCACCATCTCGAGTTCTGATGCCACGTCATCTTGGTTCTGTTGCCAAGTCAGCATGGTTACCAGCTGGGTAACCACGAGCAGCAGCAGCAGCCTGGCAACGATACCAGAGTACACTGCTTCAGCTGCCAGCCCTCCTCTTTACCCTGGCAACTCATGGTAGAGGCATCAATACTGTTTCTATCTCTGCCGCGGTGCTTTATTCCGAGTTCCCTGATTGCGTTGGCAACATAAATCCGCATGTTGTGCTAGCATAAACACTCGTGACATATGCTCTCCTCTAGCGAACGCACGGCCTTTCTCTGCTGCAATCAGGACACATGCGTTGCATGAACCCTGAGAGGCGGAAGTGAGCACCACGTGGGTCTCTGGGGACCTGCTGCCATTGCCAGGCAACGTGCGCCGAGCAAAGCCCGTGGCATGGTGGGTTGAAAAGGACCAAGACATGATGCGAAAGTGTCGGGAAGAGCGAACAGGGCGTTTGGAGAGTGGATCTGCAAAGGCCCAAATGTGGGTGGTGCTGTGCTGGGTGCTGGCCACCTTGTGGCTTTTGAGGCCCTTAAGTGCGTGTTTCTGCTTCGGCGACTCCCTGGACTTGTTCACGCACGTCTTGTACTTTTAGCTTGCGCAACGAGTGCGGTAACACTTAATTTGAGCTCAGGTGACTGCGGAGTCCCGCGAACAGCGCGCGTGCGCGGCTGCGAGTTCTTGGCTTGTGGCACCGCGGGTGGCGAGGCCTGCTGCAAGTCTACGGTGGGCTCTGGGCGGGGGACGGGGGCCCTACAGCTCGCAAGCCCTGGGAGTTGACAAAGGATCTAGCGAACTGGGTGTCCCCGTAACTTTTTGCCCCGTCGGCCTGCCCGTCGCACCGCTAAGTTGTATAACATGCTCGTTCTGCTTGTGCTCCAAGCAGATCTGCCAGACGGCATCCGACCAACACCAGACCAAAATCAGCCTCTGTGATGTTCCACTTGGGGTGCGAAGCCATGAACAGCCACAGGCAGAGATGCGGCTATACCTGTGTGGCAAACGTGCAACAGGGCATGTTCTGTCCGAGTCACGTGCACCACGGGTACAGGATGTGCCGTGCCCGCGTGTATCCCAGCTGTTGCCGAGAATGTGGCATGACGTACTACTTTCCCTGGGACGACGTCATCTTCCTGTGCCAGTCGCACAAGCACGTGAGTAACTGAAAGTGACGGCTGGCTGGCTCGCAGCTGGAGAGTGCTTTTGAGCTTTCGACGACGCTGCAAATACCTGATCTGCTGAACTCCAAATCCTTGCTTGCAGCTTCACAGATACTACGCAAATGTCCCAATGCGCGACACATCGTCATGCTCCATCCAGTGATTGGACCTTCTGAATGCGCACCTACAACGTTGCACCAGCTGCAGCGGCGGCCCCTTATACTGTTAACCACCGTCGCTCACCTCTGAGCCCATTACACATAAGTGTGCAACTCCTGCCTATCCGATGACCACCTGCGACCTTGCTGTTCCGCCCCTGCGCTAACAGCCTGGTTGAAAGGAGCACGGCAGGATTGTGATTGCCCAACAACGGCATAACAGCGCTACAACTCAAGCTATTATGCTATTCGAAACTTCACAAGAAGACGCGGCGTCTAAGGCGCAACCTACTGGATGGTTCCTCCCGTAGGCGCCTTCTTCACTAGATTGCTGCTCTCCAGGGAGATGTGATCGAGAGGGCTCTGCAAACAGCCAGGAGGCAGGGTAGATCATGAGTGAGGATTCGGAGGCGGTGCCGGCGGCAACAAACCCGCCGGTACGCCAGGCGGGAGAAACGCCTCCTGCAGGCGCTGGCTGCCGTCGGCAGCACCAGTCGATGCTTTCAGGGCTTGACCGCACCGGAATGACGGCCTGTAGGCGGCGAGACCCTTGCCGCAGCCCGCTCCCGGCAACGGCGCCCGGCGGCAGACCGCGCTGGGCGAGATTGATTGGGAAGTTGCTTCTGGAACATAGTAAAAGGAACAGCGTGATGATATGGAGGATGCCAGTGGCCCTAAAGCCCAGCGGGACCCACAGCGGCAGGCTTTGCCGCCGGGGTTTCCCATCTGCAAGCAGAGCCATGCCGTACGAGGTACAAAGCGTTGTTTTTGTCCTCGCAATTCAGAACCTGGATTGATGCTTTTCAACCAGGAACACATAAAAAGACCCCTTGCCACTGCCGCGAGTACTTTGACACCAGGTTGGGCTTGACGGCGCTGCCAAGCCAGGGAATATGCACGTGCTAAAAATTATACCCTTGCGTGAAGCCCGGCTGATGGTGTCCGCCAGTTTAGGATGGCGGCAGCGCCGCCGACGAGCCATCGGCGCAGCGGCAGACAAACCGCCACACCGCGGCCGTTGACGCCTGCCCCCAATATTCTTTGCGTCCTTTACTTGCAACAGACCGCCTGCCCAGTCATTTGACCGGCAGAATGAAATTGATGCTGCATATTTCACGCGATTACGGTTGCCGCCGCCACCTGGACGGTTCAAACTTTGGTGGCGGTTAGGCAGAAGCTGCGCTTGCGAGGCGCCTGGTGGCAGGCTGCCTCTCTACTATTGCCCCATTCTACCGCACAGAATAACGAAGTTACCCCAACCACGTTCGTTTTGCTTCGTATTATGGATCAGCAGCCCTCCCAAGACATGCACCTTGGCCAGCAGCACCTGCCGCCACACCGCTGGGCGCAGCATCACCTTAGTTTCACATTCAACAAGCGCCCAGGCTTTGCCTGCTGCCTAGCAGGAGAGGCACGCCTGCCTCTACCTGCACTGACGGTGTGGGAGCTGCTGGTCCATCCTGGCAATGCAGGTGCGGGTGACAGGTGGCGCGCCCGACATGGCGGCTGGGCGGGCGCCGTCGCCGCTCATCAATCGCCGCCTGCCAGAATGGCGGCAGCAGCGCAGCACAGCCACCTTCGTGCCAAAACTGCAGCCATAATTTACCCCATGTCCCTGCCTGCCGTTGCTCCTGCCTCCCGCTGCTGCAGCTTTCATGAGCGACTTGGAGCAGTGCACGCTGCGCCGCACCATCAGCGCGGATGGCGGCAGCGGCAGGGTGGTGTGCGAGATGGAGCACGTTTCAAGTGAGGCAAATGCTGCTTTTCGGCCTGCCTGCTTGCATGCCTATCTGCCTGCCTGCGGCCCGCCCACCCTTCTCCACCTTACACTGGCCTGACCGCCCGCCCCCACCCATCTTGCTGCCTCCCTCCCTCCCCCACTTCTCCCTGCCTGATTTCCCACCCGCCCGGCCTCCCCTGCTCCCTGCCGCCCGCGTGCCTGCCTGCCTGTAAACAGGGGCCCGCAAGCAGGGGCCTGCAATAGGGGTGCCTGCACGTACCGGTCTGTCTCAAGGGGCACTTCCCACATACCAGTGCAAGGGCAGCAGTGCCCTTCTCTACCCCAGGCTGGCCCGCCTGACTGCCCCCCTGCCTGCCTGCCTGCCCACCTGCGTGACGCCTTCCTTCCTGCCGCCCTATAGGCATCCTGCCTGCCTGCCTGCCTGCCTGCCTGCCTGCCTGCCTTTCTGTACCCCAGGCAAAGGTCAACCATGCACACTCATCCCGACCACCTGAGTGCTACACTCTGGTGCCTCCTCACTCAAATGCCTGCAGCCACTCGGTTCCTGGGCTTCAGCGGCCGCGTGGTCACCCCACTGCTGGTGGAACACAACAGGAGCGCCCTCAGCATGCGGTACCGCCTGCTGGGTACTGCCCCCGCTGCTGCCAGTAGCGGCAAGGAAGCTGCCACGAAACCGGTGTGCAGGGGACCTGCCGGCTCAGGTACAGACGGCAAGGAAGTCGTCAGCACAGGGGCAGGCACAGGCGCACGGGAAAATGCCACCGCGTTGGTGGCAGCTGATTCAGGCAGCGACTGCGGCCACCTGTCGGCACTGGAGGGCTGCTGGACTGTGGAGCCAGGTGAGGTGCTAGCACAGAAACAAGTTTTCTTCCTGCCGACTGCCACACCCCATGGGCCCAGCAGGGAGGTGTGCAGGGCATGGCGAGCGCTGCTGCACATCTGACGACAGCGACATGCCCTTGCTGTATTTTGGGGGGGGCTTGCAGCTCCGTATCAAGCAGAGAAGCTCTACCCGTGGTTAGCCTGCCATGTCATTGCTGCAAGTCACCCCGCCCGTTGCCCCGCGTGATTGGTCCCCATGCGCTGCAGATGGGCCCTGCAGCAGCGTAGTTCGTGTGGAGCAGGCGGTACAGCCCCGTGGCTTGCCCTCCTTCTTGAACGCAGCCGTGCGCGGCTTTGTGGCCGGGCAGGTGTGCGCGTGCGCTGGCGTTTCGTGAATGACGGCTGGTACTGCTTTCAAGTATTGGTGTTGTGCTTTGTCTTGGTTTGCGCCACCCCGCCGCTAGCTGCCGTTTGCCGCGCGTTGTCAGCGGCCTGCCAATGCGGCAGCTGGCAGCTATGCACATTCTTCTTCTTTTACACAACATCACACACAAATACACACCAACAACTTCAGGTATACACACAGTTTCAGCTACATTACCAAAAAAGAAAACAACAACCTCCTGCTGCCTGTGTTGTCTGTACTGCTTGCAATGCAGGTACGCACAACCTACCAGGACCTCTATGCTGAGGCGCTCCGCATCAATGCCGGCAAACCCACGCTGAATCTCAGCCTCAGCTCCCAGCACGCATGCCAGTGCGGGTGCGGCACTCCTCTGCATGGCAGCTCCAATGGCGCCATTTGTGCCGGGGCCGGTGCGCAGGGGCCCGCGCGTGCTGCGGCAGATGCACAGCAGGTATCTGCGGCGGATGCACAGCAGGTATCCAGCCCCAAGGTGAGGAAAATTGAGGTCCAGCACACAGAGCCTTCATCCGTTTTGCAGCAGTACCGCAGCGGCAGCACTGGCAGCTCAAGTAGCAGCAGCAGCGGTGGAAGCGAGGGTTTGCTACCGCCAAGCCCCTTTGCTGCTTATAGCTCGGGGAGGCTGGGCTGTGACTCGCCACCCTGCATCCGCAGCCGCAGCAGCGGCGCCAGCAGCAGCATCGTCAACCGCCCCTGCACTGCTAGTGTCGCTGCAAGCGGCGCCACCAGCCCAGCCTCTCACCCCCTTCCACTTGCCAGCCTGCTGAGTGTAGGGGCGGAGAGCAGCATAGACGCCATTGGTGTGGGTATGCCTCATGCAGATGTGGCTCCCGACGACAGCAGCGCTGTGTGCCAGCTGCATGAGCAGGTCGCAAACTTTCTAAGCAGCAACAGCAGCACTAGCATCAAGTCCGCTGTTGTCGTCAGCTATTCTGACAATAGCGGCGGCAGCGGCAGCAGCAGCAGCCAGGCAGCTGGTGATGGCAGCGCTTTTTATGGCCCTGCCAGCAGTTTGGACCCTAGCAGTCGCCCTTTATACCAGTTTGCTGCGGCAACCAGGCAGGTGCTCACCTCAGCGGCGGCCATTGCGCTTGGCAGCTGGGAAGCCTTGTTTTCAAGCTGGAGGGCCGCTTACCCTTTGTTCACCAGTGAGGGTAGCGCAGGCAATTTGGATGGAGATTACAAAATGCGCCCTACACTGACCGTCACTTCTAGCGGTCGTTCCTCAGGCAGCTGGGGGGAAGGTTTTCTCGGCATGCCCACACCCGGCAGCTGGTGAGTCCTAATAGGCACATCCCAACACCACAGAATGAGTTTCAAGATTCTTGAAGGCTAAGGTTTATGTAGTGTTCGTGTCTGCTCCTGCAGGGGCAATGTTAGCTGACAATGCTCTGCCGCTACGCCTGTTTGTCCCTCTCAATCCCTGAGGTTTCGAAACTGGCTTGCTGCCTTCCTCTGCGCGGAATGGTTGGTGCACTGTCCGGCCATCAGGGTCAATGGTTGATTGCGTCACCTTCCAAGTGGTCTGCTGCACGATCCATGTCAATCCTTTGAGCGTATCGTACTGCAGCACAATTCTTGCCAAGCCATGTACATAACTTGTAGCCTCTTGAAAGCCTGTAGCATCTTAAGCCATTAGATACCTGTTGTGATTACTTGCTGCAAACCTGCTGGAGGTATTTGTTGTAAAATCCGTGCTACCATGCCAGTCAGCCAGCCTTTCAGCATTATCAACCACTTGCGCAGCGGTGAGGGTCGAGGGTAGCGTTGCAGGGCGCGTGTTGCATTTGACCCACATGTGCATGCACAAAGATTGCAACGACCGCGTGTATTGCTGCAGCTGAGTGGTAGCACTGAGTTGCTACAGAAATGGAAGGTAGGGATGTAGGGGCGAGAACCAAATCTGCACTCCCCAGGGTAAAGGAAGCTGTGCTTGCTGGCTGGCGGCAGGGATGGTAGGGGCCTAGGCACAGTGCAGGAACACTCGCGCGGGTACTGCCCAGCAAAGGTGCATTCTCCGCGTTCACTGCTGCCATGCCTGTTCCCGGACGCGGCTATGCTCACCGGGAGCAATAAACTCGCATGGGCATGTGGCATTGAAGACCGGGCACCTGCATGACACGGCCGGAAATTCAGAACCTCACGGCATGTCCGAATGCAGCAGCAGGAAGACATGCGGAGGGCGGTTTCACTTGCTCCATTCTTGCTTTCTATTAGCTTCCGCGGCGGGTTTCAAGCGCTAGACGAAACCAGCACGCTATTAGCTCGCATTTCTTGCTCGGGCATTCGTGGCGGCACAATTTGGCAGAGGCGCGACCCCTTGCGGGGTGCTAATCTTTGCAGCGGGCAATTACTATAGCGGCTCCGAGCGCCGGGCCCGAGCGCAGCTTAGCAATATCAGTATTCCCTGGTGAAGGTGAGAAGGAGTGGAATTGCGCCGAGGATAGGCTACCAGCCGGCGCATGCCGAATCTCGCGCCATCCGCGGCTTCTATCCTGGCGGGTCCAGAACCAGCGGCGTCCGCGTTAAACTGCGTGTCTTATGAGTTACGCATATTTTGTGCCGGAGCACTTCACAAGCGCTCCATCTCAGATTCACATCCTCACTTGAACCCTTGCCGGTGGGCCCCGCCTGTGCAGCCCACGGCCTTCTAATGGCGTCACAAGCGCGTGCGGCGACGGTTCTTTGCTGCCTGGTGGCGTTCGTGCTGGCCGGCAGCGTTGCTGCGTCAGACGCGCACAAGCGCGCCTGCGGCGCCGCTTTTGGCGTGCTGCAGCGCTGCACCGCGGCTGCGGACCAGGAGAGAGTGCGAGGTCGCTGCTGCGGCCTGCTAGAGATCTTCCAACGCAATGGCTGCCTATGGTGAGCTTCGCCTCTGTCGCCGCCAGCATATCAGCACGGCAGCTGCCGCCCAGCCTGTGCGTGGGAGGTGTCAGGACCTCAAGAACTCTGGCAGTTTCAACAGTAGCAGAGCCAAATATTCAGCTGTCGGCTGGGGCCTGAAAGCTCCCATGCGGAGGGCTGCCCGCCGCAGGCCAGCCGCCGCTGCTGTTGTCCTGCTGTGCCTCAGCCTGGTTTAAGATTCCGATTGTAGTAGTCAAGTCAGCCACACATATCCTCAGCGAGTTTCAGCAAATCAAAACAAGTCATTGTTTAAATCAGTTGCTTGCTTGTGCTACCATTCAACACCATCAGCCTCGCCTTGCCTTATCTTCCCGTTCCCCGTACGTTCCCCTGCTGCCTGTTCCGCAGCCCCGACTGCCCGCCTGGCGCCAGCCTGGCTGCCACGAGCGCCAAGGGCCTTTTGCTGGGTGCTGAGCTGTCACCCCTGATGGAGCTCTGCACAGCTACTAGCCCCCTCACTGCCGCCGCCGGCTCTCTCGCTGCCGCCGCCGTTTCCGCCGGCGCCGACGGGCAACAGCAGCAGCCGCTGATGGTGCGCCGCGCAGAGGCAGCTGCGGCTGCTGCTGCGGCAGCCGCCGCCCGCCAGCAAGCTGCAGAGGAGGAGTCTGATGAGGACTCACAAATGGCGGAGATGGCGGGGCGCGCCGCCTGGGCCCAGGACCCCCGCTCCCGCCTACAACAGCGCCAGCAAGACGTGCTGCCCAAGGCTTTCCAGCAGCAAGTGCAGCAGCGGGAGGTTGAGCGGGAGCAGCAACTGCTCATGAACACTCCTGCATGTGAGTGCGGGGGACGGGAGGAAGGCAAAACATGCTGGGAGGGGCCATTGGGCGCAATCCTGGCAGCAAGGCGGCGCAGGCTTGCTTGTAGGAGTGCCCTGCCATTTCGGGCTGCCTGTTGCGGCGTGTTCCTACCGAGTGCTTTGTTTGCGCGTTCCCTGCCTTCAGCAGCAGTCCCGCTTTCCTCCTTCGTCTCCCTCTGTTTCCTTCTGTTCAGCCTCCATTTTCAGCAGCCCCACAACTTTATTCGTTTTTGAATAGAGTCAGTGGACCTTCCCGGGAGTGCCCTGCTTATTTGGTTCCCTCTTTCCCTCCTGCACTTGATTGCTGGTGGATGGTGGCAGACGACTTCTACTACTATCTTAATTATCGTACTAATGTATCTTCCCCGTCCGCCCCTTCTTTCCTCCCCGCAGACGACTACGACAATATGCTGAGCGACGCCGACGCCGCCTTCATGCTGGTTGACCCCCGTCAGGCCTCCCGATACGCCAGCCGGGCGGTTGAGCTGGCCTCCCGCATGGCTGCTGAGCTGGCGGCTGAATTGGCACAAGGCGGTACCGCCGCCACCGCCGCCGTGGGACAGAGCCTGCAGGCCCGCCTGGCGCGGCTGCTGGCTTTGGGTGGCGGTGGTGCAAGTGATAGCAGCAGCAGCAGCGGGGCGGAAGAAGAAAGTTTGGCTGAGGCTGAGGATGGAGCGAGCGGCGCCAGCGGCAGCAAAAGCGGCAACCTAGCGGCAGAGGGTCAGGCGGAGGTGCTGGCCTCGGCCGCCGCCATGTCAGACGACTCTTGGGAGATTCCCGCCGGCCAGACGGCCGCCGCCGCCCGATCGACTATCCAGCTAGCAGCAGCCGAGCAGGTGCCCCGCACGCCGGAGCAGCGCCGTGCGGCGGCGCTGGCGGCGGCCGTGGAGCGGCAGCAGGCGCAAAATCTTGCCCGCCGTGGTGGCAGCACTGCCGGCGAACTCCCGTCGGCGGGTCAGGCAGGGTTTGCTGTTGTGGGTCCCCGCGTTGGCCAGCAGCCGGCGCCGGGGGGGCAGCGCACAAAGCAGGACGAGGGACAGCAGCAAGAGACCAGGAAGCTCTCGGTGGACATTACTATTGATGCAGTCAATCCAGGTGGGCCGGCTGCCTGGCTAACTAGCTGGCTGGGTGGGTGCGGCTGGGGGAGTGGGTGGCTAGCTGGCTAGTTAGCTGGCTGAGCAGGGTCAGGACACCGCACCCCTGGGTGGGTACACTGCTTGTGCTGATACCAGATTGGGTGGCGGCGCTTGAACTGCCTTTTTGCCCTCCCTTTCTTCCTGACTATCTTTGCTAGCTTCAAACCAAAGAAATGGGTCCCGCCCTTCCTTCCTGCCGCAGAGGCTGCACGGCGCATGGTTGGCAGCATCGCGGTTCTGCTGCGCAGCTGGCAGGCCGCCGCCGGCAGCGCCTCGAGCCAGGCTGAGCTGGCGGCGGCGCTGGAGCAAGCCGCCGCTGAGGTGGCAGCGGCCGCCGCCAAGGGCGGCACGCTGGGGCGCGCTGGGCTGCAGCCCAAGCAGGTGCTGGTTCAGCAGTACGAGGAGGGCAAGGCCCGTACCTGCGCCTGCATGGTAGTGGATGCGTCGGCGCTGCGAGAGTGAGTTGGGAGCTGCCTTTCCGTGTGCATGGGGTGGGGTGAGTGCGGTGGGGGGGCCTGTGCAGCCAGGACCAAGCAACAGCACCGCATTCTGGCGGGTTCATGTGCTTGCAGCCTTGTTTTATGTGTTTCTGCATGCAGCCTTGTTGTACGCGTGTCTATCTGCGTAGCCTTGCTGCCCTTGTGGGCCATCCATCGAAGAGCCCGTCGGGCTGGCTGCTACCAATTGTTATTTTGGTTTGTTTGTGGCCTGTATTGTACGCAACTGCCCCCACTCGCTGCCATTTGCCCACTTCCTCCCAAACCAGCAAGCTCGAAACCTGCAGTCTGCTGCCACCACCTCTGCGGTACCCAACCTGTGCCCAACCTCTGTACTGAACCCCTACTCAACCTTGAATCTAATGGTTCAAGATTGGATTTTGAATAATCTTCAAAAAATTTTATTGTTAAAATCAATTATAAATCCAAAACCCTGCTCAACTTATCATTTTTTATTCTTTGGTGTATTTGTTCTGCAGGCCGGCTGAGGACGTCCGCTCCGCCATCTACCAGCGCTACCTGGCCACCCGCCTGGCGCTCTGCCGCTTTGCCTGCCGGCACGAGCACACGCTAAGCGTGATGCTGGTGTTTGAGCTGGGCCTGTGTGCGGCCTGGCTGGCAGTCTGGCTGCTGCGCCAATACGGCTGCCTGCGTGTCACTTCCCGCGGCGGCGGCGCTGAGCAGGCAACCGATGCCGTGCAGTATGAGCAGCGGGGCGGGCAGTTCCTGATCGCTACAGCCTCGGATCCGCAGTGGCATGCGGAGCTTAAGGAGCCGCTGCTGAGCGGTACTGCAAGCTCCTCCTCATGCTCCTCATGCTGAGCACGCTGAACATGCCGTGCATCTGCAGCGCCCTTCTTTCTTCTTCACCAGATCGCCCCCTTCCTCAACTCCTTTGCCAGCAAAGCACGTGTCCTTTACGCCTCTGCCTGCCTGCGCAGGGCCCGCATTTTCCCCTGTATCATCCACCCCATGATCTTCATTCTTTTTCTTGTTCTTTGCCTCCATCTCATATCTCATTCCCAGCTATCAACTTCGCATACCCCGCAGAGGGACTCAGCTTTTGGTTTGCCGCTGATGCCAATGCCGCCCCCTGCCTCATTCATCGCTGGGTTGCTGCTTCCAGCACAGATGGAGCCCTACGTGTTGCCGACGAGTATTGCCGACGTACCCCTCTTGCACAGAGTCAACCTCGCTACCAATTTTTATTCGCCTTTCTCGTCCCTATCAAGCCCTGTTAGCCCCGAACGCCGCTCGTCCTCTCTATTCGCTCTATCCTCACTTTTGCATGCGCCGCACACGATGTGCCATGCGTACGGACGTCTGCCAAGCGGCCTTATTTGAACCAGTTTCCCTACTCGGTACCTTGCCCTGCTCTCTGCTGACACATCAAGCAAGCCTATTCCTTCTGGTGATGCAGCAAGGTGTGCCCCCCAAAAGCCTCTTCTGCATCCTCCACCCCACATACCCGCCAACCCCGCAGCCCTACCAACTAGGCACCTCATCCACTCGCTCACTCCCTGCAGCAACCACCCATGCGTTTGCACATTCAGACTGCACATACTAAGGGTTTTTTTTTGCCTGTACATACTATGCATCATACTCGTTTTCAAGCTTCTTATCAGATCTCACTTTGAAACATCACCAGATATGCATGGCCAGCTAGCTTGGCCATATTCCACAGCATGCGAGAAGTGTGTAAGCGGGACGTTCCGGTTGTTGAGCGGCGGCATCCAGCAACCTAGCTTGACTTGCCCACCTCCTGCATGCAAGTCTTTCTCAGCCACGGAAACAGAGTAATGTCAGGTACGTTATTTATGGCAACGAGTCTTATGTGTGCCAAGTGATAACAAGGGTGGCTGCTGGTCTGAGCCGAACCTGTACAACCCCCAGTACAAGCCCGTCCGGCTTCATCAGCGTTGCCTACCCTCTCCTCGACCTATTCCAGCCTTGTTGCAAGACGCAATGAGTCATCTCCCTCCGGCAGAGCTTCCGCCCGAGGTTATCCGAGCCATTTTTGCTGCCCGCCGGCCGCCAAACCCGGGCTATGAGGAGGCGGAGGGGATATCGGTGCTGAGTAGCAAGGATAGGGTGAGGGCTGGATGTTCGCTGACGGCCCGCTTCCGTGCCGCCTCACCTGCCGCCAGCGCCCTCCCCAAGTGCAACGCCATGAGCTGGCCTCGGCTTTGTACTAAAGCTCCTGTGCCTGGCATTGAGTAATGAGAAAGAGTTGTTAAATCCCACCCTATGCAGGTGCGCTGCCAGGTGGTGTGCAAAGCCTGGCAGGACTGCCTGCACCCCTTCAGCTGGCCGCTGGAGCACTTGCAGCTGGCAGCAGTGGGGCCACCGAATCGGGTGCCCTCCGTGGTTGAGTGGGTGTGCTGCCTGAAGCCCGCAGCGCGTTCAGTGACGGTGGAGGTGGAAGCCGACTGTGAGTTCAATTCACCAGCAGTGAAAGCAGTTCGGCGTGCGCTGCTATCGCTGCACCCACCAACAGTGAGCACGCTTGCATAGAGAGGCAGGACAGCGTCCTTTTGGGCTGCTAGTGAGGGCGTTGGCGCTGCTGTTGGTGGCAGGTGGATAAGCCAAAACTCAACACGGCATGAAGTACCAGCTGGCAGCACCCATGTCACCATACAACGAGGCCTGGTGTTTGCATCTCTGGCTGGCTGCAGGCGCTGCAATCTCTGAGTCTAACCGCGGCATCAAAAGTGTCCAAGAAACTGTGGCCCTTGCTCAGCCTTTTCCCGCTTACGAGCCTGAATCTGAAAGGCTATATGATTGACTATCCTGGACCTGATCACGATTTGATTTACGGTGGCGGCATGCAAGCCTGGGAGCCTGCTGCGGTACTGGATCGACAGTTGCTCAGCAGCCTGCCGCCAACTCTGGCCTCGCTGCACGTCTCAAACTGGTGGCGCATTGCCATCACCAGCCAGGGCAGCACCCACCATTCGGATGGCGGCGGTGGTAGCGGTAATGCTGGTGTTGAAGCCAGCGCCAGCGGCACTGAGCTGCCACCCCCACCGCCTCTGCTGCCCAGCCTGGCGCGTCTGCAAGTTTACAGGGCAGACAAGGTTCAGATCAATTCTGGACTGCCCAACCTGTGCTCGCTGCAGCTGACATCAGTGGACACTGTGTTGCTGCAGGTGCGCTCTCTTTCTACCTTCCACACACATACTTTATGCAAGCGCATGCAAGTGCCAGCCTGCACTGCTGCTACATCTTCCTGCACCCGTGTCATGCTGTCAAGGTTTGCACAGCAAGTCTGCCATCCCCCCCGAGCAAGCCATTGCGTACTGATCTCGCCCATGCAATGTTGTGCAGGGTGCACAGCTGGCGCTGCCACGGCTTGCCACCATTCGGGCAATCCAGTGTGGCTTGCAGCTTCACCGCTGCGAGGCGCTGCCGGCCCTCGCAGCCTTGACCTGTAGAGGCGGCAACAACGTCCTGACTGTTGATGGATGGTCGGTTCTGCAGTGCCTCACTTCACTCAATCTTGCGGGCGAGAGGGCCACGGCTGGCTCTTTCGGCATGTTGGCTTCGCTTGAGGGGGTTGGCCTGCCGTCCCTGCGCCACCTTACTCTGCAATTGCGCTTGTATGTCACTGACTCCAGTCTGATCAAAATCTTGACTTCAGCGGTGGCACGCATCAGGCAACTAGTCAGCCTCAGTACCAACATCCCCGACTTCATTCCCGCCCTTGCCAGCATGCCGCACTTGGCGGAGCTCCAGCTGATAGGCTGCTCCCCTGCCAGCCTGGCACAGCATGCAGAGCGCATCAGCCAGCTGGTGGCGCTGCCCAGCCTGCGGCGGCTGTCCCTGCAATATGAAGTGGGGCACCTTTCGAGGCATGTCAGGGAGAATGTCCTGAGGTCCAACCATCAGACACTGCAGGTGAGTGCATCAACCCAGACAGGTGGTATTGAACGGTAGGACATCCTGCTGGGGTGAACCGTTAGCCACTGCATGTGTCGCAACCGGCTAGAGGCTCGGCATGAAGCCAGAGCTGCTGCCAGCTGTGCTACGGGTGCTTGTGGCCTGCAACTCAATACCATGGCACCTGCAGCCTACTTTCCTGCTTCATGCTGCTGCCTCCCGACGCCTGACTAGGGCTGACCAGCCTTTCGTGCATGGGGCGTAGTGTTGCAGCCTCCCTGCGGCCTGCCCAGGCCAAGGCTTTGCTGCTAAAGCACATCCCCCCTTTGTTCTTTGGTCAGTATGCGACATTTGGTCAATGCGTGGCTTGCAGGCAATTCAAGCGGCACTGCCTGGCGTTGTGGTTGATGATGGGTGCACCACGCTCGGAAGCGGCTAGTGTATGACTTACTAGAAATTTTCTTGCGCCTGAGTGGCAGTGTGTACACATTGTGCGTTGCCCGATCTGCCTGTCTGTTGTAGCGCTGGCTCACTGTAAAACATTGCAATGCTGGGCTTTGGGGCTCTGCCAGCTGGCAGGGCGGTGCCAGCATGTGCGGCAGTCGGCCCCTCACAACTGGCCAGTCGCCCCCTCACAACCGGCCGCAAACGGCAGCTTTGCTAACCTCGACGCCCCTTATGCAGTAAGTTGGGTAAATCGGTAGTACGCAACATGATGATCAAGAGGGACATTTTGATTTGAGGAAAAGGTGAACCAGCAAACCAACAAGGTGCCTTTTGGAAACGTTGGAGCGTATGGAAACCCCTACGCTGGCAGTACAAGTTCTGCTGCAGGTACAGTCGAGCTCGTTAACCCTTGCATCAATTCTGCTGCTAGGGTTTCTTATCGATAGTACGTATCATGCAGGTGCCTCATCTCCCGCCTGAGGTTGTCCAAGCCGTCTTTGTTGCTCGCTGGCCATTCGCTGGGCTGGACGAGTCGGCGTGGCCTCCCGTGTTGACCGTCAGGGATCAGGCAATATGTAAGAGGACACGGTTGCAATGTACAGGTCGTGTTTGGCCGACATGACAGCGCCATCGGTCGGGAGCGCCCGCAGCCACACTGCTGGTCTCGAGAGTGGTTGCTATCTACGCACCATGCACCGTCAAGGCATGATTTTGCGCCTGCAGGTCCGCTGCCAGCTGGTGTGTAAGGCGTGGAGGGATTGCCTGGATCCCCGCCGCCTGCCGCTGCTGCGGCTTAAGCTGGAGGCAAATGACTCAGCTGCGCAGCCGCAGGTGGACCCTCTCAACGAATGGGTGTGCCGAGTGCAGCCTGCGGCACGCTCAACATAGCTGTATATATATCCATACCGCCTCTTCACAGACCCAGGGGTGCAAGCAGTACACCAAGCCCTGCTGTCGCTGCACCCTCGCTCGGTGAGCAGGCAGTTGGTGGGCTGGGTGGGGCTGACGCATCTTAGTGGCGCAAGCCCCTGAACAAACATGTGATTCTGATTGTAATGGTCGCAGCCTGGTCAATTCACTGCATCACATGTAGCAATGTTTGCATGCCCGTGAATCGGCTTATGATACCGTGTGGTGTGCATTGCTGGGATGAAAGCAGCACATAGGCATGTCCCTGCGTGTGTTATGAATGGTGCCACTTCTGTTAATGCTTCCTGTAATGGATTGTCCCAGCAGCTTCTTGCTTGCTTCCTGCAGGTTCTCACAGACTTGGCCTTGGCAGCACCACCGGATTGCCGTGCAGATGTGGCCTGCCTTGAGCCTGTTCCCCTTGACGCGGCTGAGGCGGTTTAAGTAATCATCAAACGTGTACCTCGAGGGGCTGGCAACGGACAAGTTGGAGTGCAACCGGGACACAGACGCGCTAACACCGTACATGCTGCGTCGCCTGGCGCCCACTCGCGGTCTTGCACTGGCGCCATATTTACATCTTGATTGGCGGGGTTTATGGCACTACCAGTGACAGCGATGAGGAAACGGGCGGCAGCGACAATGACAGCGAAGACGCGGGTAGCAGCAGCGGTGCCACCACTGCGACCGACAGCGGCAGCGACACAGGCGGCAACAGCGGCGGCAGTAGCTGCTCCTCGGAGGGTGCCGCTCACCCTGTTCCACTGATGCTGCCAAACCTGACCTCCCTGTATGTTGATGTGGCAGACACATTACAGTTGCAGGCAGTGTTACCCAGCCTACAAATCCTGGAAACTGCTTCTGTTGACGACGCGATTGTCCAGCGAAGACGTGGGCAGCGGCGGCGGAGGCGGCGCCACCTTTGCGACCAACAGCAGCAGCAGCGGCGGCAGCAGTGGTGGCTCGGAACGTCCTGTTCAGCTTCTTCCACTGACGCTGCCAAGTCTGACATCTTTGACAGTCCATACGGCATACACAGTGCGTTTGGTTGCGGTCCTACCTAGCCTATGCAAGCTGCATCTTTCTCGGGTTGACAACCTGTTTGTTAAGGTACTCTCAAAGAGTATGTGGCTGTGCTTGCAGCGCTCCTTCCTGCAACTGGCAGCTGGCATGCTGATGCATTGGTTCGCTGTTATTCCAACGCCACCCCACCACCCGGGCACACATCACACCATCCGCATGCGTTGGTCCACTTGCCCTCCAAGGCGGATCCTGACATATCAACTTTGCATCCGTTTTATGTGCGCAGGGTGCCGCTGCAGCTTTGCCACAGCTCACAAGCCTGCGCCTGCATGGTTTTGAGGATGCCTGGCTGCAATGCCAGGCGCTGCCTCAACTGGCGGAGCTTACGCTTAATAGCGGATATGGCAACGTGCGGGTCACCAACGGCTCCGCCATGCAACACCTGATCTCTTTGCAGTTCGCGAATCGTCGCATGCCAGCGCACACCGCCATAAACGGCTGAGGCTGCTCGGTCCACCGCAGTCACTACGCAGGCTGCGTGTGAGCGTGTGCCACTACCCCAACAGTGAAGCCCAGCAGTTGGTGTCAGCTCTGGGGTGCAGCACCCAACTCACGAGCCTCACCTGCCTCGGAACCGACCTCATCTCTCGATGTGCAAGCCTGCCACATCTGGAGGAGCTCACTCTGGAAGTATGCTCCCCTGCCAGCCTGATACGGCAGGTAGAGCACATCGGGCAGCTGGCACAGATGCCCAGCCTGCGGCGGCTGAACCTGCAGCCTGCAATATACGCATTTCACGTTTTACGAGATAAGCGGGAGGAGATAGAGCGCAAGCCACAGACGCACTAGGTGAAGCTGAGCAACGTGGCAGCCAGCAATGGGGGGGCCCTCAGTTATCAATCTCTTTACCAGTTATCAAGATATGCAGGTCATGGCATCTTTCCTGGTTGGTACGGGGTGCATGCTTTCGTGGCGCCAGCCGCCTGCCGCCTTGCAACAGCAGCCCTTGCCTGTGAAACTGTGATGTCTCATTTGATTGTTGCTGCACATGAGGATCCAGGCATGTTCAGAATAGTCTTGTTTTACTTTACATGCCTTCCTGTTGCACAAATCACACGTTTACTTTCAGCATAGCCTGGCTACTAACTGTTGATTCCGGTCTGTTGGTTGCTTGTGGTGCAGGAGATTCGGTCTGCGCTGCCTGGCATCGTAGTAAACGAGAAAACTGTTGCTACAAACGCGAACACCCCCTTTGGCTAGATTGCCACCATCTGGCGGGCTAATCTGCCTTCCACCATGTCAGCACTCCTGAAATCCCACTCGCCTGCACTAGCACACCAACGCACCCAACCTCTTGCCATTGTTGACAGCACGCACACATAGACCAGCTGGGAGACCAGCTGGGCAGGCTGCTTTACTCTGTTGCTTGCCCGTCTGCCTGTGTGCCTGGCTTTGTCCGTGCACACATGCTTGCCTGCCCTTTCATATTGTGAGTTGTTGCAACGATGGTGTGGGTCAAATAATCAGAATTTCACTTGTAACAACAGGAGCTGGGTACCTTAGCGTGCTGTAGCCAGCTGCCAGCTGCCACCATTGTCAGGACACGGAGCTGTGTTTCTGCCCTGCTGGCTTGCGCCTGCCTGCCGTGGCTAATGCCACACTGCCACCGCCCTCCGCAGGGTTCTGCGGCTGCATTATCTGCTCCGTTTGCCCGACATGCCCGCCACGCCTGCTGTGCCTATTTGCTACGCCGCCACCGCTGCGCGCTGTTGTGCCTGCGGTGCTCACTGGCTGGGCGCCGGCTCCCCAAATGCCAGCTGGTAGATTTGGTCGTAATGATCCACAAAATGAGGCTCTAAACCAGCCTTGACGTCCTGCGGGGAACACAAAGAGTGGGTGCGTGGGTGGGTGTGGTGGTGGGTGCGGGTGTGAATGAGGGCCCGCAGACGGGTGACACAGGGGCACATGGC